>NDXB01001067.1:0-59124 GCA_002631895.1 Agapornis roseicollis
CAGGGACACCTTCCACTAGACCAGGTTGCTCCAAGCCCCATCCAACCTGGCCTTGGACACTGCCAGGGATGAGGCAGCCACAGGTTCTCTGGGCAACCTGTGCCAGGACCTCACCACCCTCACAGGGAAGAACTTCTGCCTAATGTCTCATCTACATCTCCCCTCTGTCAAGTTAATGCCATTCCCCCTTGTCCTGGCACCACATGCTCTTGTAAAAGCTCTCCAGCTTTCCTGTAAGCCCCTTTAGGTACTGGAAGGCTGCTATAGGATTTCAAATAACAAACACATGGAACGCTTTTGAGAAAAGTCAGGGAACAGCATAGTACCAGGCAGAACTGAGTGCAGCATCTGTGGGTGTTGTCTTTGTGGCCATGCTATGTTACTCTGTAATCATTCAAAGACATCAGTTTAAATATCAATAGCAAGGGACTGAAGCTAATCAGTGCCTACACTGTTATTGATTTCCATGGGAGCAGGTATAGCCTTGCAGCAGTGATGGGCAGCGGGTGTCTGTCAGGTTTGGTTACTGAGCCTCCAGGTATAACACTCTCCACAGCAGTTCTACTAAGTCAGTCCCACTTAGGCTGTTTCTCCTCTGGCTGTATTGTTGCATGGCACCATCCTTTCAGAGCAGTGGATTAAAGGGGAAAATCAATTTGTGGTTGTGGAAGAGTTCTTGTCTCTCTGTAAATGCCACCTGCAATGCGGAGGAAAGTGCTTCTGGAGTCTTGTCACTTATGGAACAGCAGGTCGGGCTGGAAGGGAGTGTTTTCACCTTTGTCCTGCCCTCTCCAGGGCTGTTCAAGTGCTATGCTTAGTCTAGCAATACCTGGTTAGCAGCAAGAAACAGGCTCTGCTGTGCTTCAGGTACACTGATTGAGCTGAAGTTGGCAGTAGTACTGGTTTTAGATCCTCATCTGCTTTGTTGTGGCTCCTTGGTTCTTGGGAGGGTGGGGGATGGGGGGGAAGGTGTTCATGAATAGCCACGCATGTAAAGCCTTCCATGCAAAACACACTTACTGACACCCACATTGATTACTGGTGTAAAGAATTAGCAAACGATGTGACTCTGGGTTTTATTAATAATGTTGTATTGATTTATAGGGAGGCTGATTCCCATGGCAGGTGTCATGCACTATTAAGATATAATTGTCACCCTAACTTTAGATAAAAGGTATTTTGTATGTGTGCATAGTGGGATATTAGCAGTGAAATAATAATGAACTTTAACTTCTCTCTACTTAGATGTATATGATTCTGCCTAAAATGGCAGGGCAGGAGGTGGCTGGACTTTCAGAGATCATACAGAGCTTGGATGTCATGTAAGGAACAGTTAGATGAAAACACGCAGTTATTGCAAAATACTTTGGTATACTTAAAGTTCTCAACATCATTGCAAGTTTGAGCATTTGTTTCTAAAGAATGGAGCAAGGCTGGGTTTTAAAATCTATTTTTCTAACTCAATCTAACCTGTGGTTAGTGAATATGGTGTAGGGCTTAATTATAGGTTACAGAGATGGATATTCAGTGACTGTATCATGAGTTTCACCAATTTTCCTTTTGCATTTCAGTTTAGGGATTACTGTGTCAAACTGCAATCCAAGCTCTGTATAATCCTTGAGGATTCAGCTTTTGTTGAGGTCCATGAATGCTGAGCTTTTTTTAAGCTGTGGTTTAGCGTACTTCATCAGCTTTCAGCTAATCTTGGCAGTTTCCCTTCATTAGCATTGAGTCCCTTTCCATCATTTTCACACCTTTCCCCTTGGATTGTCACGGTCTGCTCTGCAGAAGCAAGAAGCTTTTTGGGTTTAAGGATGTTGCTAGTTAGTGACTAAAAACTTGCTTACTGCATGCAAGCCTTCTGTCTGTACATTTTCCTTCTGTGCTATAAAACCATACGGATGAAGCACTAAAATTTGTGGGAAAACTGACTGGTCAACTCGGGTAAGCTTGCATCATGAAATAGCTTGTGCTAGCGTGCAAGGGCAGTTAAAGCTGAGAAGGCAAATTTCACTGCTTTTTAAGGTCAGCTTGCACTCTGCTTTGGTACCGCTACACAATTTGAAACAATCGCTGTGCAATAGATTCCCTCACAAGCCACACAGCAGCGCATATGCTTTCTCCCTCTAGCATGTTAACAGAGATAGACAGGAGTTCCTGAGCATGAAATAACTTCAAAAACAGGTAACATGCAGACCATTTTTGCACAATTGGGTAAGGGTGGGAGCAGATGATTCTTGGCGTTTGTATGTTCTGCTTGGTTTCTTGATTCTTGTGTGTTCTTTGGTTTCTATAGGCACTTGATAGTCACCAGCCCTGCCTGGGGCACCAGTTTCATATCCTGGGTGCAGAATGGAAGTAAGCCCTTATACATCTGGCTTCTGTGTTGAATAACCCTCATCAGTTTGACAGAGGGGTTCACAATCTATTCCCGGGCAGGAGCGGTGTCTGTCTTCCCAGAGATTGATATGACTTTAACATACCCCATTAAAAGATAATTTCAGTAAGGATACGTTGTGTTGCACAGAACTGGCTTGATGGAGTTCTGTAGCACTTCCCTGTTCAAATCTTTTACTGGTTGACCACTCACTAATGAGGATCATGATGTAAAATTGCCTCTTCAGACTTGAGGAATGCTTAGGCCCTCACAAAGGATGTGGTGTGTGTTGAGTAGGCCTGTGACAGCAGGAACTTATCACAGTCTTCTACGAGGCTGTGGTGTCTTCATACATAAATGCACTTGTACTATGTGTGTGTCTGTCTTGTTTTGATTTTTTGGGTGTTTCTAAACATCTGGCATCTGCTAAGTGGGGAAAACTTAGATCACTTGGAAAGGGACTTCTTATAAGGGTATGTAGTGACAGGCTAAGGGGGAATGGCTTTAACTTGACAGAAGGGAGATACAGATGAGACTTAGGCAGAAGTTGTTCCCTGTGAGGGTGCTGAGGCCCTGGCAGAGGTTGCCCAGGGAAGCTGTGGCTGCCCCATCCCCGGCAGTGTTCAAGGCCTGGTTGGACAGGGCTTGAAGCAACCTGGTCTAGTGGAAGGTGTCCCTGCCTGTGGCACAGGGGGTTGGAACTGCGTGAACTTTAAGGTCCTTTCCAACCCAAAACCAGTCTATGATTGATTCTATGACTAACATTTTAAATTAGAGTTGGGGGACAACAATGATGACCCAGAAGGTGAAGGGCACAGACACGCATTTCTTTCTTCTCATCCTGGAAATGTGAGTTAAAAATTAAGCCTTTACCTTAAGAAAAAAGTAATGTGTGCTTCCTGGACTAAAACAAAGCATTAAAAATTGATGTTTGCAGTGAGCAGACACTGACATGTTTGACAGCGTCCTTTGCTGAAATCTGCCTTTTTCCTCATTCTCTTTTTGTGTAGAGAATCAGAATAGGTCTTAAAGATAAAACTTTTAGTGATATGTAAATTAGCCTATCAACAACCAATACCCGTGGGTGCGTGTTCTGGCGTGTATTTGCAGTGCTGATGTTTCATGGTCTCTTCAGTCATATGGCAACCCATCTGTGTGATTCCATGAATGCAGTAATATTGCTTTTCCTTAATTATCTCCTTTAAACAAGAGAAGGACGAAGCTAAATTTCGCCTAGACACATTGGCTATGTCTAGCCATAAATTCAGGAGTAATTTTAGGACTTCGTTTATCGTGTAACATCACATCAAAGGCCAATAAATAGGAATTTGGAAACTGAAGATAAAAAGCAATTCTATAACATTATAATGGAATTCAAGGAAGTTCTAGTAATTACCCGTGTCAGAGCTATATGGAGAAACAAGAACATCTGCCAGGACATTAGAGTAAATATATATCATTCTAATATGTCACATAACAATAAATTAACTATGTAATTTCTTCAATATTCCCTTTGAAGTAGTGTGTTTTATTGAAAATAATATATCTAAACCTTATCATCTGTGTTCCTGTGTGACTGCCTGTATTTAACAAAGGCTTTAGGAATAATAATTGAACAGGAATCACTATGAAGGCCACAGAGGTTGCATCCTGATAGCCATAGTGAATTCAGGAAATAGTGAAGATGTGCTAAGCTCCCAGAATTTTGACTCTGTATTGTGCTGCCAACAAACCTTGCTGCAGTGAGTCGTCATTATTCACTGGTGTTTCCAGTATTGGTTGCCGTAGGGCACATCAGCCTCTGAGACTCTTAATGTTTTAATCCCACACTAGAAGTGAATGGCAATGGGAGGAAGATTTCATGTTCCTGGCCCTTTACTGACCTCTGATATACATTCATGGTGAATCAGGTGTTGTTACTAGTTACCAGCTGAAAGGCAAACAAGCAAGCCACGATCCTTACTGGGGAAACACTTTCAACTGTAGCAGGAGCCCATAAAATCACAGAATGATTTGGATTGGAAAGGACCTGAAGATCATCCAGCTCCCATCCCCTGCTGTGAGCAGGGACACCTTCCACTAGATCAGATTGCTCCAAGCCCAGTCCAGCCTGGCCTTGAACACTGCCAGGGATGGAGCATTCAAAACTGCTGTGGGCAGCCTGTTCCAGGGCCTCCCCACTCACAGTGAAGAATTTGTTATATCTAGCCTAAATCTCCTC
Source organism: Agapornis roseicollis (assembly GCA_002631895.1). Lineage (NCBI taxonomy): Eukaryota > Metazoa > Chordata > Aves > Psittaciformes > Psittacidae > Agapornis > Agapornis roseicollis. The sequence goes on from NDXB01001067.1 coordinate 4,599, forward strand.
TGTTTAAATTTGAACCCATTGCCACTTGTCCTATCACTACTGGTCCTAGTTATGTATTTATAAATGCACATAAATGCTTAGTGGGCACAAAGTGAAAAGCTTGCTTGAATTCAAAACAGGCTGGTTGAACTGCTGTTACTTGGCTTTGGAAAGGACACCTGAACTAAACAAGAAGTCCCCTGCTTAAGAGTGCTGATCACAGGAGAGGCGTGGATACACCTTGGCAGAAGAAGCTAATGCAGTAGTGTTCCACCTGTGACATTTTAACATTTAGACTTTAGTGTCTCACCAGCATTTCAACTTACATGTTATTTTCTCTCAGCTGCTTCTTAAGAATTTCACAACTACTTTTGTCATGGATAGTCTTGTAAAACCCTCTGTCCATACACTGACCCTTGCAGAAGGGTACTGTCTCAATTCTGCATTTCTACATGTGCCTATTAGGACATGATTTGGGTTCCAGCTTTTTCCTATGCTGCCACACTTGAGTTGCTTGGACTGAAAATATTCCCATGGGTGTTTGCCTCAGGCTGCCTTATTTTGAGGAGCTTCAGCAAAGTTGACCTACTACATATAGAATTTGGGCAGCACCAAGTCAGATGCTTAATGCAAACTTCCCAGAGATTCTTGTGTGCTAAAGCTCTTTAGCAAAGCCATTACCCTGGTTTCAGGGGTGTGAATAGCGAAGGGATAAGATGTCAGCCCTTGCCAGCTCTAGATATTGGTCAATATTGAGAGCACATGGGAGTTTTGGTGACTGGTTGTGGAGAAAAAGCTGTGCAGGTGGAAGAAGTGGAAGAGCGAGTGGGAAACAACTGCTTCATGCTGGCCCTTGCTTAAAAAGTCATGCTGTCTCTTCTGTGAGCTCGGATCAGGTCTGAATCTCATTAGTATAATGTTTCCATGACAGCATTTTGCCTGTTTATTCTGTAGAGTTGAATGCAGGCTTGGGATTCAGACAAACTTTACATTCCATACAAGAAACAACTTATCATTTTAAAATCTGAATTAAAACAGTTATGCAGAGCTCCTGTAGATGGATATGTACTTCTTAGTGGGATGTGGGTCTTAGCACTGAATGTGAGTCACTCTCAATTGCTAGTTGACTATAAATAAGTGGGAATTACATATTTCTCTTTCAGCTTGCCCAGTTATCAGTCAGATTTTCATGATGAGCAGTTCATCCATCTATGAAAGAGAAGTTTTGCTAAGCGCTGCAGATGACACATACTATGCTGCAAGTCGTGGTGATAGCATCTGTAGACCAACATGCCTTGTGGAACTAGCGTTCTTCTCCATATCCTTATGGACTCAAGCAATCTGAGTGAAATCCAGGCTGCAAATTAATCATGAATATACCTTTAACATAGCGGCAAGTTTGACTTTTATCCCAATATATTTCAAAGCATGTACAAATTGAGTTGCATGAAGTGTGAATTTGAGTTGCCACTGAAATAGTAGGCTTAATTATCAAAATCTCATCTTTTAGTACAGGAGCCACTGAACTTCAGCAGTATTGGATAGAGATGGACATTACCAGAATAATCAAGCACTAATGTGGCCCTGTGGAAATTAAATCCACAGGTTTGTCTGTTACTGCACCAACACACTGAAAACAGACAAATTTACAAAGAAAGGAAATTCATCATGGTAGATGAATTCTATGAATTGGCTGTTGCAGAATATTCATACTACTGTCTTCCTGAGTACCATTTTCTATATTGCTTTTATGCTTCCTATTTATCTCTGATTTTGGTTACTAACTTGTCAATGACTAATTTCAGCTGGTATTTTATATATTGCTAATATGAGAGGTGTAACTTACAACTGTGCTTAAGGAATCTATGAAACCAGAGACTGATCTCACAGTCTGTACTGTCTCACAGTCTATGAACTGTACTCACAAGGTGGTAGTTATGCATCCCATTAATGAGAGGTATGCCTCTGTGTCTTCCAAGGCAATGTTATTGATATCCAATATACATTGAAAATGATTTTCCACAACATTTTCAACCTAATGCCTTTTAAAATAATGTTCTTAATTAGGTTTTAAATGGAAATGTACAAATATTGTAAGTAATCTATGAATCCTACCATCTCTTTCTTTCTCTCTGTATGTATACATAGACACACATGCCCACACGCATGCACAATGCGATTGTCAAGTGTGATGTTATGACAAGTGCTATCATAGCAGCATGTCTTCTGTTGGGTGCTGGTAAGAGCACACTTAAAGGAAACCAAGAAGGATGCAATCATCAGAAAGCCAGGACATGACTTGGAAAAATACCAGTGGAAATTATACTTCAACCATAAAAATATAAATTGTATGTGAGGAACAGGAGAGGAACCAAACGGTACCATGAGATCGCTGATTGTCTGCAACAGGATCTAACAGCAAGCAGATGATCAGTGTATCGTTTGAACACAGATGTTTTGAGTGTCTCAGGAACTACATCTAGATACTTGAAGAATGGTTTGTATTTCTATTCTTAACATGTATTTCTAAAAGCCAGCAGCTGATTGCTTACATTTTTGTAATGAACACTATCCATGAATTTTGCTTGTTTTTCCACAAAATAAGCTGTCCTGAGGACTTCGATATATAAGACCTATTATCAAGCATGAACAGCAGCACAGTCCACATATCATTAAAGTAACCATTTAATGTATTTCTTTATTTATTGTTAATCTCTACCTGGTGGCTTCTTTTTCCTCTCAAGCTTGCTGTTGTCTTTTTACACACTATGATTGCCAGAAACATAATTGAAACCTGACGGATATGCTTTTCTGTCTTAAAATTGGGCAGATTAAAAAGCCTGATGCCTTTTGATGGGGAGGGTCTTGTCATGTGGCCTGAGTGATTTGGCGTGAAATGAGGCAATACATGGAGCCCCAGTGAACTTTGAGGGCTATCACATTCAGTATTTGATGCGGTGGGGGAAAGACTTTGCAGTAGCCTCTATATTTAAGTTGTTTATAAGTTACAAAGTTCTTCTTCCAGCTACTTCATTCGCTCTTTAATGGTATCATTTAATTTAGGTGCTTTTGGTGAAGAAATTGTATTTAATCCTGGTGTTACTGTGTTCACCAGACTCCCTAGTTCCACCAGAGCTTTCTTTTCTAATGAAAGAAGAGTGGGTCGCAAGTCAAAGAAACTCTGACTGCTATTCTCCTAATGAAATACTGCAGCATATGCTGTTGAGCATGATCTTTTGTATCTTAAGCCCTGTAAGTAGAAATGTCTCTTGACTAGTTCATGTACCAAGATTTAAAAGCCCAACTCTGCTTGATAAATTGTGTTTACTTCTGTCAGCCACTTAAAGTCATCAAATACAAAGATACAAGCTTTTTAAAGGCATGAATTCAGCAGTATTGAAGAATAATTCTGGTTGATAGTAAATGAGTTTTACAATGTTGGAGCCTTCAAGGTCAGCACTTTGCTGTATGCTGTTCAGAAAGTTTCACTATATATAGATGCACATTCATGGGGCGGAAATTGCTGATAAATTACCCTGAAAGTTAGTATTTGCAGAATTTCATCTTCTTTGGTTGCTTCTTGCGTAGTGTCAAGTAGCTTGGGATTAAACATCTTGAAATTACAGGATTTGTAATTTCTGTACTGTAGAAAATTACATATTTCTAGAGAGCTTGGATGCTCAATGACAGTAGTATGTTCTTATTCTCCAAGTCTGCACTTCCATGAGCTCTCTTTTTATCTCCCCATTAAACATATGGTCATTTAAGCCATGAGACTGGCCTTAGTGATCTGAAATAGATTGAGGTTCTGTTATACAATGTCATTTATGTTGTTACTGAGAGAATATCACACCATCAAGGTTGAGAACAAGGTCAAGGAGTCATGCGTAGAGCTTTATGGATGGAGAAATCAAGGCACTATGTATTTTCCCAGACTAAGCAGAAGGTTTTTTGTGGTTTATGTATATCATACTTATTAATGGCTTGCAAATGACAGAGTTTGAAAAAGGCTCATTATATATATACACATATATATATTTGTGTTCATTTACAATATATTTCCATATATATGTAAATATAAATAATATATTTTTAAGATTAGATAATTAAGAACTTGGAAATTTTAACTGAAATAGAAACAGGTAATATCGTTCTCTGCCGCTTCTTTGGACAACCTCTTCCAGTGCCTTACCACCCTCACAGTAAAGAACTTCTTCCTTATATCCAGCCTGAACTGCTTAAGTTTGAACCCATTACCCCTTGTTCTATTGCTATTGCCTCTGAAGAAGAGTCCCTCTCTGCCATTCTTGTAGGCCCCCTTCAGATACTGGAAGGCTGCTACGAGGTCTCCATGCCTCTCCTCCAGGTTGAACAGTCCCAACTTTCTCAGCCTATCTTCACACAGGAGGTGCTCCAGCCCCTGATCATCTTCATGGCCCTTCTCTGGACTTGTTCCAACAGTTCTATGTCCTTTCTATGTTGAGGACACCAGAACTGCACACAATGCTCCAGGTGAGGTCTCACAAGAGCAGAGTGGAGGGGCAGGATCACCTCCTTGGACCTGCTGGTCACGCTCCTTTTGATGAAGCCCAGGATACGGTTGGCTTATGCCATCCCTGGCAGTGTTCAGGGTCAGGTAGGACAGAGCCTTGAGTGACATGGTCTAGGGTGATGTGCCTCTGACCATGGCAGGGATTTGGAAGCAGATGATCTTAAAGTTGTTTCTAACCCAAACCATTCTATGATTCTAGAAATACTGTCTTGAGATTTTTCCACAATGTGTGTCACTGCTTTAATATGGCTGTCATCCTACAGTTTTACGTGATAAACCATCCAAGAGATTTGGAGCTTTACTTTTCTTTCTTGAGCTCCTGCTGTTTTTCCACTCAAGATGTAAATGTGAGGCAAGCTTCATTTATCGACTCTGTTAATCTCTGGATTAAGAGGAGTTTAACTGATTTGCAAAGCTCATTTTGGGAGCTGTTAAGTTTCACTTCTTTCCCCATACTTGAATCAATAGTGATTGTTTATGGGTTTTTCTTTTTTAGAAATACTGCATAAATTTTTCTTCAGTGTAGAAACCATTTTCTGTTGTAAATAGAAGCAGTGCCGTGTTTCTGTATCCTCGTAAATATGCAGCGTTTATGGAATACTTTTATATCCACTATTCCAGAAGAAATTGAACTTAGAAGCATTTCAGCATGTTGGAAACTCCAGTGTTTGTGTGAATGAAAAGATGCAGGTCTGAGTTGAAATTCATGTCTAATGTTGTAGGTCTAATTAAACTAGCTATATAGTTTTACAAATGAATGAAAAAAACTCTCAGAAGAGTTGTGTTTTCATTTCAGGCCAGCCACATCCTTTCTAATGTAGGTCAGAAAATGATTTTATTAATTTATGGAGTTAATAAATTTAAATGGTGTTTTCCCCTCTGAAATTAGTTCAATTTTGGAGAGTCCTATTGGCATTTTACAGGAATGGAAGCAATAACGTTTTCCACATAAATTACGTTAGAAATATGCATATTCTGAAGACATTATTTGCCTTTATTTAGAGGGCTTCTCCAGAATTGTGTTGCAGGGAGAGGATTCTTTCTTCAATGCCAGGAGATACTTTAGAATGACTGTTCGTCTTGCAATATTTGAATAAAACCTTCCAGAAGGGTTTCCATTATCAGATGTTCTGTTATAATGCAATCTGTGACAATTTCATCCAGGTGAGTCAGACATTCTGCAGATTTGAATTTAAACATGAAGTGGAAAAGGTTTGTTTTATTTTAGTTGAACCACAGCAGAGCAGAGAAGGAATTACTTTTACCTTTTGAATGTTTAAGATGTGCATGAGTCACATCTTTGCTGGTCATGACCTGCTTTGAACCACACTGGGTCATGTGGAAAGTTACTGACTGCTGGCATGGTCCTTCAAGTACTTAAACACAATAAGAGTGAAAGGTAGCCTGGCACCCTCTCCCTCACTAATAGGCATCCAAACACATATCAAAAATGTCTTTTGGAGTTTCTGTTAGATTGCAGGAGATGCATGCATATATTAAAATAAAAATATATTAATATTTTTATAAGAGAAATTATTCTTTTGCTGTTCATGGCTATATTTCACTTTACCATGTCAACTTGTGAAAACGGCTTTACTGTCTTCCTGTTGGTATCACAGCTGTTGTGGTTTGGCTGAGACAACAGCCTTAAAATGGTTTTGATCTATGCATACATACTTAAAGTTTTAAGGTTAGCTAACAGCTTGGGCTATTCAGGAGAAAAGAGCATGAGGTAAAGTTGGAACTCCCATGAGTAGATGAGCTACTCACATCCTCTGCCTGGGCCTGTGAGGATGTAATTTCTGGGGATTAGAAAAAATGCGATGCCTGGTGCGTGTAACAGGAAAGAAGGGATGAGCTTTGGTTCTGCTTTCACAGTAGAGTTCTGATTTTACAGTAGAATTCTGCTGATTTCTGTCTACTGAGATATTTCAACTGAGTTGGGGACAGAAATGAACTATTTTGTATGATGGCTCTGGGTCACAGCAGAAACACTCTTTCTGAGAGCAGATCCTGAATATCAGTGCTTCCTCTCATATGTACCTTTCAGAGACCTGGTGGAAGAAAATAACCCTGGGAGGTTGGAAATAGTGTTTCACAGGCTGAGAAGGTTGGGGCTGTTCAGCCTGGGGAAGAGAAGGCTGCGTGGAGACCTCATAGCAGCCTTCCAGTATCTGAAGGGGGCCTATAAGGATGCTGGGGAGGGACTCTTCATTAGTGACTATAGTGACAGGACAAGGGGTAACGGGTTCAAACTTAAACAGGAGAGGTTTAGATTGGATCTAAGGAAGAAATTCTTTCCTGTTAGGGTGGTGAGGCACTGGAATGGGTTCCCCAGGGAAGTTGTTCCATCCCTGGCAGTGTTCAAGGCCAGGTTGGACAGAGCTTTGCATGACATGGTTTAGTGTGCGGTGTCCCTGCTTATGGCAGGGGGGTTGGAACTAGACGATCTTAAGGTCCTTTCCAACACTAACTATTCTATGATCCTATGAAATCATAGGAAGAAGAAATAGAATCATGCCTCAGTCCTGGTTCATGCTTAGTGAAAGGGTAAATGGTGCTTGCTGTTTAAAATCCATCCTAGCTGCACCCTTTTCTTCCTTGCTCTCTTGAGGAAAAAAATATAGCAAAACCAAAAAACCCACCATAATTCAAAACCTCTAGGGAAGAGTTCCAGATCGTTTGTCCATGAAAAGCTGACAGTAAGATGCTGAAACTCCGGAGAGCAGAAATCAACATATGCTTAATCCTTATTTTGTTAGTTAAGTCTCTTGCCAGCTAAGTGACTGGCATTCTCCTTGCCAAAGTCTCACTCTCCCTCTACTTAGTAGACTTAACACCCTGGTGCCAGGGTGACTAATTTTAGGAAAGGTACTGCACTGCCATTTCTGATGTCAAAATCATAGCTATAGTCCTTATACTCTATAAAGACTGATTACTGTTTAATACAGTATTCACAGATGACATTATGAGCCTATAATGACTTCAACATACATGACAGCCTGCAGCTATGGGCCTTCATCAAATAATTCTTTTTATTCTAGTGAGTTCCCTCAGAACAACTTCTTCCTGGTTCTTTCTGGTCACCAAGTTTGGGATGATAAACTGTAGATAACAACGATTTTCTGAAACTTGTTTATTATTAAAAAGCCAGCAACAAGGGTTGAATATTCAGCTTGTATGGAATTGCAGTTTCTGCAGGATAATTGTGTGAGAACAGCACAGTGTGAACAGCTACCCTGGGTGCTGCCGTACTACTCTTTCCTTGTTAGAGAGCTAAGATGCAAAAGATAAGAATAATGCCTGAGTGATAGCTCTGTTAAACATATCTGGAAAAGTTCCAGGGTAAAGGAAATAGTAAGCTTTGAGCCCTGCCAAGCCGCAGCCTTGGAATGAGGAAGGAAAGTTTTGTGGCCATCAGGCTGTCACTGGTGAGAATGTAAAGGAGCAAAGCTCAAGCTGGGGCTTGTGCCAGGCACCAATCAATTCTCAGAGTGCTTGATCAATATCTGATGTTACTCTCTGTTGTTCATTGCATAATAAAGCTACAGGACTCAAGCAGTACGCTGATCCGTATTAAGAAGCTGAAGTTCATATTCATGAAGATGAGAAAACTGGGAGCCAAATTGAGCACTTGGTATTAAGGTGAATTTGTATCATCTGTTTAGTACTGTTTTTTTTTTCTGTTGAAAGAGGGATGTTCTTACAAGTACATTACTGGAATTCAGCCTACAGACCCAAGCAGTCAGTACTGTTATAGAGTAGCTCATTACAGAATAGGCCTGTGTCTAGGATAGTGGGGAAAACACCACTATATCACAGCCGGACCAACTTGCGATTTGTTGTGTGATGTGTGGTGCTAGAAGAGGGCTGACTTGATTTTTATTGTGGGCTTGCATGCCTGTAAACCTGGACAAGGCACTGCTCCAGGTCTCCGTTGCCCCTGCCAACATCCTGCTGCAGGATCCTACTCCTTCTGCATAGACTGAGTCACTACCCATCTTCATCACTGTGCTTCCAGTAGGGAGGCACCTGGAGAAGGTTTACGTATTAAACACTTGTAATGATTCATAAATACAACATCCTCTAGTTACATTGACACCACTGGGACTCAGTTTTTTGCTCCTCATGCAAAGCTCATTCGATTTGTGAGAATGTTTGGTTTTTAGTGTCTGGATTTGGTCCTGTGTTAGGTTGTTTAGAAGTATCTTTTGTACCTGAGACTTAGCACACAAAATGCTGAGTAAATGTTTTGAAAGGTCAAGGTACAAAAAAAAATGTGCATCCTGTTTTCCTTGAATATTGGAGTATTCCTTGCCAGGAATGCTGAGAAGTGTTCAGAGTGCTATTTAGTTTTGACTGGTAAATAGAGGAGACAGTGCAATCCCTTCAAAAGATTACAATTAAAACCCCAAAACCAGTTAGGAATTTTCAGATTATCTTCACTACTATTTTTTTCTCAGCCTAATTTCTGCTGGATGTTTTGGGTATTCCTAATGCAAAATATTTTGTCTATACCCATGTGTGAGCAATCTCTTTGCAGTTCATTGTTCAAAGCAGATGTGTATTAGCCTTCATCAAAGCCAAAGTTTTTGTTTTTAGTTTTGAACAATGTGCCCTTAATATGGAATCCTGACCTTGTACACTTCTGTATCCTGTCCTGTGGGGCTGGTTTTGGTGTGGTTGTTCTATGTCCTTCACAGACTAGCACTAACCTTGCAGCTAATCTCATACTGATTTCTTTCCCAGAGGTTTATTGTTTGCAGCTGGAAGTATTTTTCAGATTGGATGCTATACTAATTTTTTACTGCAAAGGACTCGCAGTGTGTGGGTTGCTAGCTGAGATGATGAGAACAAGAGATCCACAAGTGCCCCAGGCCTAAGGTCTGCATCTTGGGTGCAAGCATTCCTGAAGTACACCGTAGCACTATCATCTCAGCCACACTTCTTAAGGCTCTAAAACATGAAAGTAATTGGAAGATCAACGTATTGCATCAATCATCAATCAACATCAGCATACTTATTGCAGCAGGGCAAATCCTGAGTTCTGTTAGGCTTTTAGAATGAAAAGTGAGTTGTCTTTTGCCTGGGAAAGCTTTAGGGGCTTGATGGCAAGCTAGAGGCCAGAAAAAGCGATATGGAGACTTTCCATCCATAACAGAGTTTGCTTTTCAGTCATAGTACTTCTTGAGTATATAATGTAGCCTTTCTGGATGAGAACTAGGTATTTTATTTCTCATTTCAATTACTCCTTAGAATGCATCATCCATCATGGTGTTTTAGCATGTGAATAGCCCCAGTGATTGCAGGTTGAATCAGATCAGGGTTTACAATAAGACATCTGGTGGAAAAATACACTTTCTGACAATGTAAATGTTGTATTCAGATACAAATGTGAATCCTCTTGAAATTACACATTGATTTAGAACAAATGAAATTATATTTATCTCTTTTCTCTCTCTTAGCACTGTATCCTACAATATAGGAATGCATACTAGCTCCGTTATGTGGCTGCATCCTTTCAAACACCTGGGGTGCAGTCAGGAAAACTGTGGTTTCCTGTTCCTGGATTGCCCATAACTCCTTTGTCCTGTAATTATTTTGGTAATTCTACTATTGTGAGGAAGGGAGGACTTAGTCCTTTGTCCAAGTCCCCAGTGTTTTGAAAGAAGACTTAAGAGCTGTATGCTAAATGTTGCAACTGTAATACTGGGGGAGCATACCTACAAGAATGTAAGTAAGCTGGCCAGTAGTTTGAATAATGCAAAGTACTCTGAGCTTCCTTGAGCAAAGGATTCATCCTCCCCAGAGTATCTAGCATTCCATACCCAAACATCTGTGGAGGCAGTCAACCAATCAGGCTACCCTACTTCACAACAGAATTACTCCTCTTTGTTCTAATGGAAATCACCTGTGGCTACAGGAGATTAGCTGCCTAATATCTAGCATTTCAAATAGGGTATTGTGCCTTGCTACCGTGTTTCTTTTTTTTTTCAGTCCCCCAGCAGAAGGCAAGAATAGACACAAGGACTCCTTTTTCCTGGAGGTGAGTGGAAATTCACTGGGTGGTGTATGTGAGTCTTCTCTGCTCATGAAGTGCTGTGTGATTGCATTAGGTGCATAGGCATGCAAGTGGTATTCCACTGAAGCTGTTTCTGCTCCTATTCAACCTTCCACCATTATAACCTTTATTTTTATGTGAAAAGGAAAAAAAAAATGGTTCATTTTCCTATCTCCAGAAGAAACACTTGGAGGGGTCTCTTTCCTATGATATTGTGAAATATGTGATTCGTGTCAATGTGAAGTAATAAGATATAACTCTCTTAAAACATGGAATTTTTGACAGAACGTGAACATAGTTTTTGTTTCTTATCTATATCAATTCTGTTACTGCTTTCACTATTGGTATTGTGTATACAAACGTTTGTGAAGAAAACAAAACTAAGCATTAAGAACAAACAGGGAAATACTTCGGGAAACTTTAAGTAAAAGTCAAATAATTCAGTTGCAAAAGGATTTGCAACCGGACAAGAAAAAGGTGGGATTGAAGAATGGGGTTGATTGAACAATGGAACTGTAAATGAGGAGTCTCTGGAATGTCAGGCTTTGAGAAGGTGTGAATCACTGGGATGGGCTTTGCCAGAACCACCTGGTGGCTATAAACAGGACACAGGAATGTGTGTGTGTGTGTGTGTGTGTTGGTAGAGCAGAGACTCCCCACGCACCCAGCACTGTTTGCTTGCCTTTATTTGCTTAATAAATTTGTTATTTTATTTAAGATCCTGTTTGGATAAAATCATTTATAACAATATCCTATGCCTGGCAACTACTTGGCTTCTACCCTTCTGGACTGGTGAATAGACAGTCGGTTTGAAAGCTTAGTGCTGATACGGTTTTATTAGAACAGAGGAGCCGTGAGATAGCATATGTGTTTTGAAAGGCTGCAGTCAGCCTTGGTGTGACTATTCCTTTCAGCAGCTCATTTCTTGGTTATCTTTCTGGATGATTGTTTTTTCCTGTTTCAAGAACATCCCCCACAAGCCAATTCTATGACAAGGAAGGTGACCCTTAGGATGAAGGTGGAGACTCACTTTTCAAAATGTTACTCTAAAACACCTGCTGAAATGATTNGTTTGGATTAAATAATTTATAACAATATCCTATGCCTGGCAACTACTTGGCTTCTACCCTTCTGGACTGGTGAATAGACAGTCGGTTTGAAAGCTTAGTGCTGATACGGTTTTATTAGAACAGAGGAGCCGTGAGATAGCATATGTGTTTTGAAAGGCTGCAGTCAGCCTTGGTGTGACTATTCCTTTCAGCAGCTCATTTCTTGGTTATCTTTCTGGATGATTGTTTTTTCCTGTTTCAAGAACATCCCCCACAAGCCAATTCTATGACAAGGAAGGTGACCCTTAGGATGAAGGTGGAGACTCACTTTTCAAAATGTTACTCTAAAACACCTGCTGAAATGATTTTTCTACACTTTCCTGTGGGTCCTTCTCCCACCCTTTTCTGTGAAATGTAATGTTTCAGTTGGTTCTGTCAGAAAACTGGAACAGTTATGTCAGGGTTCTGCCTTGTGTTGATCAACTCCAGCTTGACAAACTTAGAGGTAACAGAAATAGGTTTTACAGTCAAAAGTCAGAGAAAGCATATCCATGGTTACCTGAATGTGGTTTTATATGCATGACAAGTTAAATTAAAAGAGAAAACCACAAATACTCCCCTCCAAAAGAAAACCTTCTGCCACAGCACAACCTGTCCCTGCTTGGGCTTTTCTGTTTAGACAAGCATAAGCTGTACTCGCAACCACTTCAGTTTGTGGAGAAAAGGCTCTTTCAAACATGAATCCCTTTCCGGAACCCCTCTATACCTTGAAAGACAAGGATTAAAGATGCCAAATCTCAGTTAAAAGGTGTTGGACAGTATCAGTGCACTTTATGCTGCATGTTCACACTTGCTCTACTAAATTCAAGGTTTGGAAGGACTTCTTTGGGTTGAGGATCCTTGCAGAGACAAGGGAGATAGCATCATGCTGGAGCAGGGAAGTCCCTAGAAATCTGGGGAGCAGAATGAGGATTCATTTGACCATTTATTGGAAGGCAATAGCCATTCTTCATCTACAGTGTTTTCCCTATGGCTGTTCCATATAAATTTATATACATCATCTGTCATTAAAAAATCAAATAAGTTTGCCATCATAACGATTGCTTTTTGTCAAGCTATTCACTAAGCTCCACAGTGTGTTGCAGCATTGCAAGTTGTTGGGTTTTTAATTATGCTGCTGTCGTGTTAAACAACATGAGCTTGCAGTGATTGCTAGCTTGTGTAGCAGTTGCGTGCCTGTAGAGCTGTTTTCAAGCATTGAAATGGTTTGTGTGCATTTTGTGCTCATGCACGTTTTCAGTCTTTTACTGGTTTTAGGCAAGTAAAACTTATGAAATAGTCTTACATTCAAATGTAAAGGCCAAATCCTAGAATTCTTTTACACCTAAAGTCAGTAAAGCAAGACCTGTAGCCCTTAGTGAAAGGTTTGCTTATTCGAGGCTGGATGCAGTCCTGCATTAGTTATTTTCATTCAGTGGATGTACATCCCCCTCCTTTCTTTCTCCCAAAGGAAATCTGGCAGCTTGTCTGTTCCAGAGGCTGTGAAATATTGGCAGGTTTCAAAACTAAATGTGTCAGGGACTCTGACAAACAGTCAGTCAAAGGGCAGATGCATTCCTATCACTTTCTCTGAGACCAGCCAGCTCCGTGCTGGAAAGAAACTGGCTTTGTGAAATAAGAGTTGCAACAAGACTTTTCCCAAAGCGCAGCCTGTGAATGTGCATTCATGTTGAAGACTGCTCAGGCTGCACCTCAAGCATACTCTGCTGCTTCCAGGAAATGAGGAAAAGGATTAGACCTGTGAGACTGCAAGTCTTTATGGTAAGGATCTCCATGCTGCTTGTCATGCAACTGGCTCTGGTATCAAACAAGGAACTGTGGTGGGAAGGCCCCTGATGTAGCTCCGTTTGTCTTGGTTCTGGAGGAGCAGACTGGTACAGTTTTAAGTTTTTGAGTTTTCCAGTGTTTTAATGGAGGATTTAGAATTTGAGATCAAAAAAGTAGGAGTTTTCAGAGAAAAAAAGTCAAGCATGATCTTTACGTGCCCTAAGTCATGCGTATACACCTATATCTAACACAATCATACAATGGTTTGTGTTGGAAGGGACCTTTAAAGGTGATTCCCTGTCAGGGGACAGCTTCCACTAGACCTTTTTGTTCAATGATGATGTTGGTTGGGTATAAACTGTCAGTCACATGTGTTTGCAAGAGTGTGACATAAAAATGGTCCTTGGGGTTTCAGTCCAGGGCTGCACTGATGTGAAGAGATCACAACAGAACATTCAACTAGTGCTTCTTGACTTTTGCTGCAGGACCTGGACTTTTGGGATCAAATCAATTGCAAATGACAATCCTTTAAACCTTACCAGTAGGTTCCAGTAGTACTTCACCTTATCAGTGAAGTACCAGCTGCTAGTGCTTCACTGATAAATTAACTGTTTGAAGTTATAGGTGTTACGTAGCCCATACGCCCAGAGGTTTCTAGTGATATACTAGTAATAATTCTGGCAAGACAACATTTGATCATGCAGCCCCTGACTTAGCTGTTGCATTTTTAAAGCTGTGAAAAGATCATTTCTTTGGAGATTCCCTACCTCAGCAGTGATGCTACTTCGTTCACTTCCCTGTCCTTGCTACCTTTAAGATAAGTTCCAGTGTTTCCATTAGGTGGGGGATTTCTGCCAGAAGTTATTTTAACTCTGCTGTGGAATGAACAGTTCATTAAACTTGGAAATGATTTTTAAGTGCTCACGGGCCTGAGGCTGTCATAACAATCAAGGTTGAAAATGGTCCCCGGCTCTAATGCATATTTCTTATTATTTAAAAGGGTTAGGGAATTTAGTACTCCTTTGCAGCTTTGCAAACTCAGTGTTTTAGCTCTGAAGTTGTCCTTCAGTGGTTCTTCCATTAAATAAACTAGTAGGTTTATTCAATCATACTTTTTGAGGATGCTAAGAACCTATGTCCTTTTCTAAACCAGTTGTAACATGCCTTGCTATACTAATGTACTTTCATGCAGCAGAGAAAAAAGTACTAAAATACCAGTAAGCAGATTGTGTGTATTACTGGTCTGCTTGCAAGCAGGAAGGGGAAATGTTTCAACAGATTGTTCCTGTGAGACTGATAGGCAAATGCTGCAGATTTTCAGAGCTCTGCTTTAAATAACAAGTGCTCTAATTGAGGGCATGTTCTTTTTAGTGTGGGGTTCTTTTCAAGACAGAAGTTGATTTTTAGACTTCCATCTGTAAGCATTTGGATTCATCACCACTTGAGTTGCAAAGGGTACATGTAGCACTTTGGGAACGGGTAGTATGTAGAAATAGATGATAAGGGATATAAAGGGCTGAGGCCTGGAGGTGATTCAGCTGAGTTACTGTGATACACCCCTGAAATAGTTTGCTCAAGTTGGGAAGAAATGCAATAAGTCATGTATATCTGTAGCTAGACTGATGCTGTGTGTCATGCTGCGTCACAGTATGTTTGTTGCTGCTCTTTGAAGATAGGGAACATTGAATATATTTCAAAAATCTTGATAAATAACTGTCTAATATAAATATGCCTTAAGCATGAAATAAGATAGAGAAGGGCAGCAGGGATGTCATGAGCGAGTCTTTCCAATGTTAACTACAGTGATTACAAAGTATCAAGATTGCAGGTCAAGGGAGGTGATCCTGCCCCTCTACTCTGCTCTCCTGAGACCTCACCTGGAGCATTGTGTGCAGTTCTGGTGTCCTCAACATCAAAAGGACATGGAGCTGTTGGAACAAGTGCAGAGGAGGCCACGAGGATGATCAGGGGACTGGAGCATCTCCCATACAAAGACAGGCTGGGAAAGTTGGGGCTGTTGAGCCTGGGGAAGAGAAGGCTGCGTGGAGACCTCATAGCAGCCTTCCAGTATTTGAAGTGGGCCTGTAGGGATGCTGGGGAGGGACCTTCCTTCAGAGAAGCAATAACAATAGGACAAGGGGTAATGGGTTCAAACTTAAACAGGGGAGGTTTAGATTGGATCTAAGCAAGAAATTCTTTCCTGTGAGGGTGGTGAGGCACTGGAATGGGTTGGCCAGGGAGGTTGTGAGTGCTCCATCCCTGGCAGTGTTCAAGGTCAGGATGGATGACGCCTTGGGTGGCATGGTTTAGTGTGAGGTGTTCCTGCTTATGGCAGGGGGGTTGGAACTGGATGACCTTAAGGTCCTTTCCAACCCTAACTATTCTATGATTCTATGATTTTTAGGGAGTTCCATTATTGTCATCATTTAAGCCCACAGAGCCACTCACTCACACACCCACATCCCACAGTGGGATGGGAAGGAGAAATGGAAAAAGGTAAAACTCATGGGTTCAGATAAGAACAGTTTAATAATTGGAACAAAGTAAAATACAACAATAATGAAGGTAGTAACAAAACTAGCAACAATAGTAATTGTAATGAAAAGGGGCAAGAGAGGAATAAAGCCCTAAGTGGTATCAGTAGAAATGCTCACTGTCCACTGACCAGTACCCAGCACCCAAGCAGTGATTGGTCCCTTCCAGGTGACTCACAGTTTCTATACTGGACACATACTATTCTATGCTGTGGTATGGAATACCTCTTTGGCTAGTTTGGGTCAGGTGTCCTGTCTCTGCTTTCTCCTGGCTTCCTGTGCCCCTCCTCACTGGCAGAGCATGAGACTCAGAAAGTCCTTGATCAGGGGAAATGTGACTGAGCAACAACTGAAAAATGATTGTGTTATCAGCACTGGTCTCAGACTAAAGCCAAGCCACAGCACTGTGTGATTAGGAAGAAAATTGACTCAATCCCAGCAGAAATCAGGACAATTATGTAGGAGATGTTTAAAAAGATTGACAGAGAATAGTATTTTTCACTAAAGAGAAAAGTAAGTGACACACATTTTAATAGGGAAGAGGGAGATTTTGGGAAGGAGATTTTTTTCCCTGGTGTTAACAGAGAAAGAACAAAAAACAACCTAATTATTTCAGGAGAGGATGAACTTGGATTAAAGTTCACGATCTGGTTTTCAGACTGCTTGAACCTTACTGGTGAATAGGAATGTGTTACATCTTTTGCCTTTCAGTTCAAGGAAAGCTTGCCAAGGTTTTATTCATTGAGACAGGAATCACTATAGATTTGCATCCAGTGGGCAGTGAAAGGGTGCTTGTTTCTCTCATTATTCAAACTGATGCAGAGAAGTAGCTTTGCTGTTGAAGAAGTCACATTTTCCTTGAATACTCTGTATTTACGTATCAAGTTCCTTAAATCCCAGAGAACAGTTTGTGTACATCAGAAAGCTAGAAGATTTCTTAATCTAAATATTTTTAATACTTTCATTAACCCACAGCTTTACTGCAGTTTTGATACCTTGTTTGTTTGAGCTTCTGACTGGAACAAAACTGTTGGGTTTATCTTCACATGTGTCAAGATAATCAGTTTTTCCAGTGACTGTGCAGCAGCTTTTGATCGTACTGCCATTTTGCTTTCGTTTCTTGCAATGAGAAAAATGTTCACACCTTGGAAGTCATGGTTATTTTATTTGTTGTCTGTTTATAAATGATCACTGTCCATATTTTCTGTTTCTATACGCTTTTTATTTTAGTATGCTCTTAGTGCGTTTGTAAGCCCTGGCTATCTGCTAGGGTGCAGGGTAGATGATACAGTGATACAGTGCATACAGCTGACCCAGAGAAACACAGGGGTTTTAATGGCAGGGTTTTGTCTCAGAGGATCTAACTTAATCTGCTACTTGCACTAAGAGCACAGTACGAATGAGCAAAGCCAGTGCAGCAAACTTGTTCAAATATGGTGTAGGTGCTTAGTCTTGCACAAAACCTCTGATAAGCAGAGGAGATGGTATATTGATGTAGTATTTACTGTAGCCCAGTGCAAATCTATAGTGTCTATGTGACTCTGAATTGTGAACTGAAATAGATTTATTGTGAAGCAATGCTCTTCATCTCTATCAAAGTGACATGGCAAATATAAATCATAGAAGCTATCTGCTGGCTTCTTGTTTATTTGCTTCAGGGGAAACTTTCCTGCTGATCATTATCCTCTATTTATCATGTTTTTCTGATACTTTGTGGGCTCCTAGCTCCAACCTGTGATCATTACGACGACAGTATTTCCAAGTTCTGTCTGTACGTAATGCCAGTGTGGAGTAGTTGAACAAGTACAAGCCGGAAGGTCTAAAAAGTTACTTTTGTCTCTTCCCCTGAGAAATGGGAGTGTAACCATTTTGATTGAAGGAAATGCCGTTTTAGCAAAAGTTGAACAAGTAAAATAAACTTTGAAACAAACAAACTCTTTTCCCTTGTCATCCAGCATTTAAATAAACACTTCAATAGCAATAAATAATCTGATTTGTTGATGAAAGGTCGTCATAAGGCCTTTCAGGGAAAATAATTATTTAAAATATGATTCAAAGCTACACTACAGTCCCAATAAAGGTGAACAGTATTTGGAAATAATCTGTATAAGTTATCTTGGGTGTCAGAAATCGCTTGCAGCGGCCATTGCATCCTTAAAATGGAGCTATCTTCAATAATGCTTCTTCTGCTCCCTGTCCCAAAGTGTTAGTAACTGTAAAGAACTTTAAGGAGGTAGAGAGCAATCCTCTGTAAGTAGGTTTCATGAAATCCAACTGCTGTTTTGATACACTGATAGATAAACCTTCAGTTTCCTGACAGCCCAAGGGAAATTTGGTATTCATTGCTATATAGAGTAATGAAGTGTCTTTTCATGCTGGATTTCTTAGACTAGGAGACATTTTGTTTGCAGTAATAGCATGGGAAAGGAAGCAAGTCCCAAGTGGAGGCCCAGAGCTGTGCACAGAGGCAGACTGACTCTGCTTGGGAATGTTTCGAATTACTAGAAATTACTTAGAAATTCCAGAGTCACCAAAAAAAAAACCCCAACAAAACTATTGCAAGGACCAGTTCAAGACTGCTGGGGTATTAAGGCACTGCGTTAGTTCCTTTGTTTTTCTATAGGCGACTCTTTTATCAAGCAAAATAGATTAAGTCAATTCAAATAAAATATACTCTGCACAGACGACTTCCTGCACAATTCAGTTTCCGTAAAAACTTGATTAACAAGCATTAATATTATCTCTTGTCACTTCAAAAAGCTTAAATCCTGTATTGCTTCCTTTGTTTTAAACTGCCTTCAAGTAAGACAGACAGGAATAGTGTGTGTCAAGGGCTGAGCTGAGCTTTTGTTTGCAGTTCTGCCTGTAGATTTGCTGCATGAGATGCATTTGCTGAGCTTCTGCTTTTCCCAACTGCTGAAGACAGAGAATCATCTGCATTGTCTTCTTTGAGACTTGGTTTGCTTCTGTCACTCAGCACTGTGGTAGCCTTGAGTAGGCAGTTCTGTGGCAGTGCCAATGAACCCATAAGATGTTGCAGTGATAATTATAAATGGCTTTGACAAAGCATTGCGTGGGGCAGCTCAGAGAAGGATAGCTATAAAACTTGATCATCAGTGCTGGACTGGCACCAGTTCTTGTCAGAATTAGACTGCTACTGGCCCAAATACAGGAGTCAGAGGCTGGTAGGGAGGTGGCCATCTGTGAGACAGTGTGTGATGGGAGCCCTTGTCCTGATTCTCTTTGGATGTCTCCCATGCTCAGCAGGCCAGATGATGAATTTCTCTTCAGTAAGAAAGTTGCTCCTCTCTGTCATTAGGAGAATTATTGAGATGCTGCTCATAGCTAATGTCTTTAGGATGTGGCACGCTCTGCCTGACACTGTCCCAGGGCAGTGCTTGGCTCCTCTGGGAGGTTACTGTATTTCATATCCTCTGGGGACTAGCACAAGAATGATCTTCCTCACTTTCCCCTTTACCCATTTCATGGCTTCCTCTTGTAACAAAGCAAGTCCATCCAGCTTGAAATCTGCAGTTCTTTGAAGGAAGTTAACTCAAATGCTTCTTATTATTAACTGTGTAAGACTAGTGTCAGTTGGGGCCTGGATAGACCCTTTGCCAATGCTGAAATGTACTTTTGGCAGCCTAACATCTCATGGTTCATGATTCTGTTCCTCATCCATGTACCTCTATTGACTACACTGTAGAGAGTTCACTTGCCATTTATTTTACAGCAAAAATCAGGTACTTCCTTACTTGAGAAAGTTGGATTGCTGCTTCCTCCCTCCTCCCAAACTTCCACACAAGTAATTTTATGTGCATGCCAGAATGGCCTTTCTTTTTCAGAAGTGCTATAAGCTCCTGGCCTGATGGATGTTAACAATCCCCAGGAATCCAGGATAGATCATATGGAACCATCCTATTAAGTTTACCACAGCTCAGCTATACAGTTTTTGCAACAGTAACTATAAAATCAATATGGAGAAGACGTTCAGATAAATCAATGGTTGAAAGAATGATAAATAGAGGTTCATTGAAACAGAAATAAGCTTTAAATGACCAGTGTAAAGCGATCCTTATAGAAATAAGGAGTGTGAGCTTACTTCAAATGAGAAATTACCCTGCAAGGCAGCAACTATAAAAGTACCTAGAGGTAAAAGTGTATGAGCAATGGAACATATGCTCTCTGTGTGATGCTGGAATCAAACAAGGTGAGATGCTCTGCAGGGGGATGAATTAGGGAGTAGTAAATAGGAGTGAGCAAGGAAGAGATTTGTCTGTTTGCAGCACTAATGAGAACAGTGATACCCGTATATGGCACCAAGTTTTCAGTAGGTTTTTATAATGTTGTAACATGCAGTTAATGATCTAAAAGGAACAAAAAGGTTCAACATTTCTGAAGGCAGATGAAAATTTGTTGTCGTGCGAGAAGAATCAGGCTAGTGCTTTAAAGTGCAAGGAAAAAGGAAAGAGGAGGTGAGAAGTGACACAATATCTATAAATCTGAAAGGAACAAAACCAATAAAGACCGAAAAACCTACCCACAGATCACCAAGCCACTTCAGTCTGGTGGTGCCCAGCTGCTGGCAGTCACTGACAATTTTGCCCCACAGTCTTTTTCTTATGCTGTTTTGGTTTGGTTTTTGTTTGGTTGGTTGGTTTTTAACCATTCCAATGTGGTAATCAACCACTGGAGCTACTTACCAGGGAAGTTGAAATGCTTTCCATAGTGTCACTTGTTTTACATCAGGACTGATGGCATCCAGGGAAGATGGGGTTTAGCAAATTGCACATTACTAGATCCAGTGCAGGAGCAACTGTGTGAAAGACTAAAGCCTTTGGCCTTGCAGGTTAATGAACTTCTCAATTTTTCTGTGAATTCAGGGCCTGCATGACCTTTTCTGTCACAGTCAGCTTTGTGACCTGCCCCTCACTGTTCATAGTTCAGGTGTTTTGTAGAGTATCAGCTGATTACAGGAATCTATCAAATCTCCAAATGTTGGGGTTTTGTGCTACCTTTCTGCTTGTAGTAGCTGTCTAGAATGATAAAATTAACTATATATATCTTTCCCTATTCAGCTGAGTGAACAATAGATGTTCTCGTGACTACTTGCTCACAGTAGTGCAGAATAACTTCACATGCTGGATGACAGGGGGATTGTAACTAGATGATCATAAGATCCTTTCCAACCCTAACTATTCTATGACTCTGTGTTGCCTGAATGCACATACACACATGTGTATGCATCTTAAAAACAGAGATGTGAAAACTTAGGAAAAGGTTTTTAAAAACAGACAAGATACATTGTTAGACTGTAGGGATAAGGGCAATCATTAAACCACCTTCCTCATTTTTAACCTGATTACAAAGTTGAGTTCTAGCTTATATTACCTAATACTTTTTACACATCTAAAGCATTGCTATGGGTGCCACTTCTCTGAGTGATGCAATTCCTGAATTCCTGCTGTTCTGTACTCTGCTCTCGGAGGCCTTAGAGTTCTCTGAACACCAGATATTGTCCATGTCATCCTTAAAACCAGGTTTTGAGTGAGGCATAAAAATCAGGCTTGTCATAAAAATCACTGTTTTCATCCTTTTATTTCAGTTGACTTTATGCACCAGTGATCCCTGTCACTGTTGTCCTTCCAATTTGGGGTTTATATATTAATCTCAAAGCAAAATTCCTGTTAAACTGACAAGTTTCAAGGACAGCACTGAATTTTTTACTGGGCAATGCTTTATGAGGCTGCTCAAAGCTTTGTGAACTGTTTGGTGGCCATGAGCCAGGCATTGTAGATGAGATCCTTGGCTGGTGTAAATGACTTTCACACTTACTGCATCACTGATACGGATGGAACTCTGATGCTTTGTAATAGCTGAGGATCCAAGCTCTCTCTGTAAATCACAGAGCCTGAGAAATGTTAAAGCTATTGGTCTGAAAAAAGACTGAATTGTATCAATCTGCTTACTGTAGCTCTTTTGAAGTGCTGCCGTGAACTAATTACCAAATACCATATGCTTAAAATGAGTGGCCCCATAATATGATTGATCATTGAATTTTTTCTTCAATATGTATGAGAGGAGGAGTCCTTTGTGTCCCTCCAAATTGCTTTCCTCACTGAGCTATGCATTGCAATCTGTGCCACACAACAGCAGAGACAAAAACAACTCCTAATGGGTTTGAGTCTGTAGTCACCATGGATGAATTTCTGGTTCTCTGGAGATACTCTGTAAGGAAAACAAAGGCACATAATTTCTAGTTTGTTAGTTTTGTTTCACTGGTATGATACTGCCTGCTTCTTAGAATCACAGAATGGCTTGGGTTGAAAGGGACCATAAAGCTCATCCAGTTCCAACCCCCCTGCCACAGGCAGGGACACCTTCCACTAGACCAGGTTGCTCCAAGCCCCATCTTAGTTTGCTTATGCATGCAAAAAAGAGGCATGAAAATGACATTTATTGGAAATGTGTTGACTGACTTGATAAAATTTGAATTCCAGCACACAGGAGCATTTTCTGGTCTGTGCACAAAGCTGATAGTTTGGCACAGGTTTAACCACTTTCCACCCAAAAAAAACCTTTTCTTCTGCTTCTGCTTCCTATAAAAAACGTTATTTCTAGAGGAAATGGTTACTATAAATTTGGATAGCAAGCTACTATGGTTTTTGGTTTGTTTTTTTTTTTTTTTTCCCCAGTAAACATGAAGTGAATATTAATGGAAAATCTCTCATTGAGCTAGCTATTTGCGAACAGCTTGCAAACACAGATAATGGGAACTAATGCAGCTCCAGCTTTTTTTATTCAGCAATCTGGCTCGTGGCAAAACTTATTTTGTTGTAAACTTCATTTTCATTGTATGCATCACTAAAAATCATCCCCAAATTCTTATTTTCTGAGCAAGTCCTTAGGGATCGAACCTACCAAATTCCACCACCAAACCAGAAATCCATTTGACCATCTGACAAAGCCAGCGTGCATTCATTACAGCAGATCTTTTTTTGCATTCAGCTAGCCCTGGGAAAATAATTACAGTGGCTTTGGGTTATAGCATAAACAAAGACTTTTCTCTTTTCTCCTCATTAGTCTAGTGAGGGGATTTAAATGTGGCTGTTCCTGCTGTGACTGTATGGTTAGTGGTTCATTGCTGGAAGAGGGTTTTTCTAACAGATCACACGTATGTTTATTGCAGCTAACTTGAGATTTGTAGGATCCTGTTATTTCTATAGACTGCTTCACAGAAAATTGTGTCAGAGCCTGTGTCATCCACTGCTTATAAATACTATGTTGTAGTAATAACCAGTCACTTGCCAGAGTTGCAGATAACCTAGACACGTCTCTACTAATTAGCACTGTAACAAGGTATGCTCACTTTTCTTAAGCAAACCCATTCAGTTTGTCTGGGGATGCTTCTGTTGCTTGGTTTTGGTTTTGAAATGTTTTGGCTTTGTTGGGTAAAAGGGATATTATACTCTGCAGCATTGAAAAGCCTTGATAGAAAGAGCTTCATTCTCCTTAACTTGATTCCCTTTGTGCAGAAGGGTTAAATATTTGTTGGTGTACCAAATAGAGAGCCAGCACGACTCTCTAAGCCTGGATACCTGGTTCAGATAGCCTGAGGTTCTGGTGGTTAGCTGAGAGATAAGGAAACATCCATCCCCGTGTCTGTGCTTTTCAACACTTTCTTTAAGCATTCAGTGGAGCAGCACAGAAAGCTGTGTTTCCCTGGAGAATAATCAGATACCCAAACCAGTGGTCTGTGAATCCTTTTTCTTCTTTTCTTGGCTCAATGCATACTTAATTCATCCCTGCAAAGCAGTTTAACCTCAGTAGAAAAGATTGATACCATTGCCTTTCTTACCTCAGGCTGTGCTGTACCTGAAGGTTGAAACATTTCATGTGGCAGCTTAAACAAGACAAAGGATGGAACTGAGCTAGTCTGCTATATCTTCTGTCACTGGTTTGATGCTGGCAGTAAGAGGGATGAGGAAACAAGAAAGCAGCACCAGCGGCACCTGGTCCACCCGATACACTTGCAGGTCAGCTGCCAAATGGGGTCCTGCAAAGGCAGTGCATGCCAGAGAGCCCAGTTCAGCCAAAGCTGGCTTTAAAAACCCAGGCCCTAGTTTATAGGCACTGTGTACATCCTAGAAATGCTTAAGACAAGGTTTTATGTGTGTGAAGAGTCTCAATATGGAAAATTAATATGGAAAGTTGAGGAGAAACTTGTGAATGGATTCACTTTGTAGTGTTTGAACCTTGTTTCTCTCAAACTTAATCAGGGATATTTAAGTTAGATAAAAGGAAGAATTTCTTTCCCGTGAGGGTGCTGAGGCACTGAGATTGCCCAGAGAAGCTGTGGCTGCCCCATCCCTGGCAGTGCTCAAGGCCAGGTTGGATGGGGCTTGCAGCAACCTGGTCTAGTGGAAGGAGTCCCTGCCCATGGCAGGAGGTTTGGAACTGTGTGATGTCAGGGTCCCTTCCGCCCCAAACCAGTCTGAGATTCTATGATTCCATGCCAAGGGAACTCCTGCCTCTGTGCTTTAGGGAGAAGAGGAAAATAAGACAGCAATGTTGAGACTGTCTTTGGTTCTGTAGCGCACAACAAACTGGGCTCTAATTTGGGCTGGCTAGTGTAATCTAAATTAAGTATGTGATACTTGATTAACTATAGTAAAATGTGTTGTAAAACTGTTTGCAAATTGCATTGCTTTTTCTTAGCTGTGGGAGGAGAGATTGTTTTGAAACTTGAGACTGAGAATAGAACTCCTTAGCATAAACTCAGTTAAATGACCAGGGAAGGATGTCACAAGTTTGTCTAGGCTGGAGTCACTTTGGAGGGGTGACTGAAAGCGGATGCTGTGTATGGACAATGAGGACCTTAGAAGTGCTGTTTGATTACAGCACAGAGGTGAGTCCAGAGTACACAAACAGTGAAGAAATCATAGAATCATAGAATAGAATAGTTAGGGTTGGAAAGGACCTTAAGATCATCCAGTTCCAACCCCCCTGCCATAAGCAGGAACACCTCACACTAAACCTAACCCAAGGCTTCATCCAACCTGGCCTTGAACACTGCAGGGATGGAGCATTCACAACCTCCCTGGGCAACCCATTCCAGCACCTCACCACCCTCACAGGAAAGAATTTCTTCCTTAGATCCAATCTAAACCTCTCCTTTTAAGTTTGAACCCGTTACCCCTTGTCCTGTCACTACAGTCCCTAATGAAGAGCCCCTCCTCCTGTGTAGTTCAAGACAAAACCTTCACTGAGTCAGAAGTACAGGTTCCAAGAGGAGGATCCAGAAAGGACAAACTGGAACTTTGCTGACCAGGAATTCTCCTTAGATTTCATGTAATCTGTGTTATCTTGTGAAAACCATTAGTCTCGTGGGATGGTGTTCAGTATACTCTCATTCTGTACTTGTTTTGTAGCTTTACCAGTGTCGCTGTCAAAGCTGAGAAGTAATACAGACTTTAGTTTTCCCAAATGAGGGAAGGATTATTATTCAGATTGTGTTTGTTGTACTTGTACTCATTTGGGATATTAAACAGAGGAAAGCCATTGGAAAATTCTCATACTAAACATCGATCTTGCTACGATTATTTCATGAAATGCTTGTATGCATTTCCCGTTAGGATAGGAGCCCTGTGCTTTAATATCCATCATATGGTAGCAGCTGTCAAGCAGATAGGCAGATGCTGTTTGTGTATGTAAGAAAAGGCTTTGAAATATTCCAAAGATTAAGTGGAATTCCTTCCCTGAAACTTCTTCCTGTTTCTGGTCAGGGTTAGTACCCAGCTGGCTGGGACATGGTGAGGTATTTTTATGTTATGAAAAATCAATTTGAATGACTTCATTGCATAATCTCTTCATGAGCTGTAGAGAAAAGAAAGAAAACCTCACTCTCTAGCAGAGTGCTGTGTGGAAATGTGGAGTGTCAGGCATCTAAATTCTTCTCTGCCTAATCCCATGGCAGTCCATGTTTGCAAGCTTCCATACGGAAAAGAATATCACTTGTACGTCATTCTCTCTCCCCCGAAAAGCCACTGTAGGACAACAGCAGCAGAGTGGAGAGGTTTTGAGCAGTGTTAACCCTCCCTGTCACCTAAATAAGAAGTCACATACAAGTGATCTTAGCCATTTTTCTTTTCTGATATTCTTTTGCCTAACACTTAAATAGCTGGTTTAAGTGTTTCTTTTCGGGGTCAATGTGGAGTTTTGTGTTATTTAACAGGGCAAGTAAACAGTGTAGAAATAGAGAACATGCAGTATAAAAACTTGGATTCTGGAAAATACAGGCCTTATTCCTAAATACTGCCATAACCAGTTTATACAGCGCAAATTCCAAGTGGCAGCTTGTATCTCCCAGTGCATGTTAATAGTTAAACACACTTCTTCAGGCTGATTCGCAGACAGCTTTGATTCAACAGTGGATCAAACCAGACAGAAACATTCATTCTGGGTGTTTGCAGTGCTCTGATTTCTCTACTCAAGGCAAGAAAATAAATGACATCAGAGTCCTGGAGCTTAACTGTGAGACATTAGAGAAATCTCCCTGGAAGGTCTTTTAAACCTGTGATATCCTTACCCCCTCTATGCTGACTTCTGTTACCAGCTCTTTGGGCTGTCTTGGTTGTTTCTCTGGTGTGTTTTCACATTTGGTATTATATAAAGCAATGCTATAGTAACCCAGGGTGTAATATTTTTGTAATAAGCACTTATATGGATGCTCCTATAAAACCGTGTTATATAAATATTAAGATACTCAAGTGAGTAGGGTTGATGTGCTCCACGTGTCCTTTCCTACAGGAGAACACCGCTCCTCGGGCCATGTGCCTTTACTTGAACAGCACACCTTTGCGAGCTTTGTCTGGAAAATGTTTCAGACGGGCTTTGAAAAGTGTTAGAAACGTGCATGTTATCGCCTGCAGACGGTTCCTGTCACGCACCCATTGCTCGCTGCTTGGAAGCAATCGGGGATTTTCAGTTCCTCTTCAGAACAGTAAGAACAGATCAATATTTTCTTGAAATGTACCTTTATTTTTTTTCTTAAAAAAAAAAATCCATTGTGTGGGGCTTACAAAAACAATAGAAAAAGAAAAAGGAACAGGTCCTGAGGCCTGCTTAGCTGTCCAAATTCATGCCAAAGCACTTCCTTGGAAGGAGAGAGATTTTGAAAGCGAATAATAGCATACAGTAGGTTCTGTTACTGATATTTAGAATTTTGGTAATTAAAATTTAATCAATAGTTTATAATACTTAGTTTTAATAATGTAGAGTTATAAGAAATGGTTTAGGGAGAAGTGTGTTTGTTGAGCAACCAGATGCTGTTATGAAATCCCCTCTATGGCCCTGTACCAGGACCAAAGGGACAGGTCAAAATCATTTAATAGAAACCAGTGGAACAAGTACAAGTTGATTTACAAACTGATTAATACTTGCATAGAAACAAGAACAATAGAACAATGTCTGTAGCCGTCAGAAGTCTAGATTAGAGAGAGCAAAGAGAGCCAACCATAACTGTTTATAGGTACCTGCCAAGGGTAACGTGGAATTAGGTAAAAGGTAACTTTGGCAGGGGGAGATGGTGACCACCGACTCCCTGACCACCGACCCATTTTGTATCCCAGACTCATTCCTAGAGGATTCTAACTTTTGTTGCGCAGAATCTGAAATGGGAGGAGAATATGTTAATGATGGTTGGGAAATAACATGTTTATGTATGAGTAGGCTCTATGTAAGAAGCTTGGTTTCGGTGCAAGGTGTGCACGTTAGGAGGAGCTATCCCCCGTGCACCCGGCGCCGTAATAAAGAAGTGTCTGCTTATCTACATCCCATTGGTGTTGATAAGTTTCTTATTCTGGATTTTTGGTAACAGTTCCAATGGCAAAACATTACAGAAATTCACTCCTCTGTTTTCTGCAGGCTTGTGATAATATTCATGACCCTAGCCAGGTCCCCAGTCTTCCTTATATTTTATTTGCCTGTTTCTTGCAGACTACAGAATCCTTTCTTTTGCCTCCCTGTTTTTCACAAGCATCTTTCTGACCTTCTGAAGCTTGCAGGTGACTTCTGCTTGTAAATGAAATGGTAGTCATCAAACTGCTCATTACCTAACAAATGAGAAGTTCAGTTACACCTAATAGTGAGTGAAATCACACTCAGTGTTTAAAGCTTCCCCTTGTATGTTTGTTGTAAAAAAAAGAAATAAAAAGAGTACATATTCCAGCAGAGGATGCTTCAAGGATACTTTAGAGTTGTTTTGTCCCTTTTGGGTTCTTTAGTTCTGGGTTTTTCATTTGTGTAATGACTCACCCCTCTGGTTTTCAGTGAACTTGGAAAACATGTCATCCCATTTTGTCTTGTTCACCAATTTGATACATTACTCTCTGTTACAGACACAAAGAGCTACTGTGCTGTCGAAATCTGCTGTGCTCTACAAAAATGGACTCTGACCCAGAGGCATCACAGTCATGAAAAGGTTTTGAAGCAGGCTTGCAACATATTTATCTCTATGGCTTGCCTCAGAAAGGACACACAGTTTCCCGCATCTTCTCCTTCATTTTTATATGGATCACGTCTGAAAGAGGCCAGGTCCCTAACCAAAGCTAGCCTATGGATATGTGATGCTATCCCTGTTGTATTTGGATTAGTTTACACTGATTGGCTGGGAATTTTTGGGCATTCAATTACAGTGACAATTTATTTTCTGAATAACAAGAATAGGAGAAAACTGACAGGATGTTGTGGGAAAACACACTGCACAGAGGAATAATGTCTGTTAAATAAGTTCTTGTCTGGTATCTCATCAATGTTTATCAAATAGAAATATTAAAATGCACGTTAAGATATAGGTTTTGTGTTGTGTGTGGGCTCCCAAATTTACTGATCCCTGTACTAACTCCACAACTGATTTTCGTCTTGAAAGATCTTCTAAGGAAGGAAATGTTGATGGGCTTAATATAAGTGATGGCTCATGTTGAGACTGTTAGAATCACAAGCTCTCCAATCCTCATAGATTTTAAATCAAGATTTAAGGCACTTACTGGCATGCTTTAATTCAGTTAGCAATTATGGCAAACCGCAAAGAATATTGGGTGAAGTTCTAGAATTCATGTGTTCTGCCAGGACTCAGAATATCTAATCCCCTTCTTTCTAAAATAGCCTATGCTAGAAAGGTGTAAATTAAGAAAGCTGTTTGAAGGCCTGTTAAGAAAATAGTTATTTCTGGGAAGAAGCCTGTCTGCCTGAAGTGCACTGTAGCTGGACTTGGGTGGGCTAAATATTATATTAATAGTCCTGTGGGTATGTCCAAGAACTGTAGCAAATGAAATTGCTGCAGTTGCAATTGCACGGCTGTCTGTTCTGTAAATAATATCTAAGATTTCTTGATATTGCAGCTATTGCTTGCTCTGTCATTTACTATGCTGTTTATGCACCTATGAAAGATGCAGAAAATATTTCCTATCAAGAAAGCTTCCATTAAATAGGGCCTTGCCAGGCATTTATCAGCACAGGGTACAGGAGAAATAAATGACTAATATTAGAATTGTGTGTCTTGCCTATCTCCTTGAAACAGCCTAGCACTGCAGGAGGTGGTAAAGCTAAGCTGCC
This sequence comes from Agapornis roseicollis, assembly GCA_002631895.1. Classification (NCBI taxonomy): domain Eukaryota; kingdom Metazoa; phylum Chordata; class Aves; order Psittaciformes; family Psittacidae; genus Agapornis; species Agapornis roseicollis. The sequence continues at coordinate 34,215 of NDXB01001067.1, forward strand.
TGCCTTTTTTCAAATTCTATTCTATATGTGGTACATAGGCTTTTTTGGTTGCAATGCAAATCTGTTTTCTGATAAATATGTATAACAGGAAAAAAAATAGAGTGCTTTTGCTTCTTTTCAGGCAAGACTCAGCAGTGTATCTAGCATGTAAACCACTCTGCAGTAATAGTAGGAACTATTCTGAGAGGTCTGCAGTGATGTTCAGAAACCTTATGTTTAAGTGAAAGCATCTTCCTCCTGTTCTTGCTACATACGATTAGTGCAGTTACTGTAATGAGTCAATATAATGACTGTTACCTGATGTTCTAGTTGAACTGGTCAAGTCTGAGTGTGAGCTGAGTGTTTTCAGATCTTGTTTTAGGAAAAACCCTGAAATACATGTAATGATGGTTCCTAGGAGGAAAGGCTAAGTTCAGGATAAGTCAGGGTGATGTTGTACAGATACACGTTTCTGTGAGTAGATGAGAGTTTAATATATGTAGGTCTTGTCTGAAAAATGAAGGGGAGTAAGTTCCCAGCCACTGTGGTTTTCCCATGGATCACTAGATCTCTATTAGGTTTTGCTTGAATTTGCTAAACAGTGCTACCTTGTTTAACCTAACACAATGGCTTCTTTCTTGTACCCTTCGCCACCCCATCATGTTTTCCTGAAGTAGCACAAGATTTGTTAAAGGCCTGCATTGGAATAGTAATATTAGTAGTGATCTTGAACTCGATTATTTGTGAAAATAAAGGATTTGATTTGGATGCTGTGATGAATACCCTGGTAACTATAGTATCAATTGTCTAAATCAATGAATACGCACTTATTTTGCTACTAAAATTGTTAGAGCTGTAGGAAACCAAGTGAGGAAAGCTGTCTTTCAGATAAGGATATAAAAAACCTGGGTGCAAAGGCATATTTGGGGAGGTTATAAACCCCCCAGAACCCTGAGACAAACATTCTGCATTCTAACAGTGTTGAAAGAGCTGAGGTTGGACTGATTTTTCCTTTGTTCTCCTGCAGTTCTCCTCATGCTTTGCCCAAGTTGTGTAGTATACCAGCATTGTTATTCTTTGACAGATAATATGTATGAATGAGGCAAGATCTGCCAGGGAACTAATATCAGGGCTGGTTGGAAAACCAGTTTTGTTTGTATGAGGTGGAATTTAAAAGACTGAGCTGGTAAAAGCATTTTCTCTACCTAACAGCATAAAAAGTACTACCTAGTCCTACAAACCACTCTATTTAATCAAGTTTGTGTCAAAACAAAATCTTTAGACAATCTGTGGTAAATATGTAAATAACAGCCGAAGATATCACAATATTGATCTCAGTGGGTCTTAATACTTTTGACAGTTGGCTTTGAATTACAGCGCAGATACAGGTGTACTACTGACTCTATATACCTTTCTTAAATAAAAGGAGAGAAGTAACTCTGCCCATCCCAGCTTCAAGAGAAGGGTGCTGTGGCACATTTTCTGCATTACTGTTGTTTTGCTGGTATAGCATAATAACTTTGAGGGGCTGGGGTGTAAAATTAACTTTGCCCTCAGAGCTTTTGATTTGAGATGTCTTGCATGCAATATCTGAACAATATGCTTAGCACTAGTGGTGTACGAGGCCAGTTTGGATGAGGCTTGGAGCAACCTGATCTAGTGGAAGGTGTTCCAGCCCTTGGCAGGGGGTTGGAACTGGATGATTTTAATGTCCTTTCCAACCCAAACCAATCTATAATTCTAAGCTCTCTAACATCTCTGTTGGCCATTAGTGCTTGTATCAGGAAGTCTGTCTTCTGGTAATGATTTAGTTTCCATAGAAAAGGGAGAAAATGTATGAGAGTCCCTGTGAATAAGGAGTGAGCCAAGTCTAACAAATGGCCAGGAATACATACAAGCAGTATGTGCCAGCTTACTCTTGTGACTCAGCTCACTGCAATATTGATTGTGGGAAGAGCCTGAGTTAGCTAATGTGTCTGTTCCTTTGTAACACAATTTTAGCCCAGGGCAACAAAAAGGAGAGTAAAATGAGGGAGAATAAAACTGTCTCTAATCAGTCCCATGCTGTTTTCCTATCGCCAAATGTTGGTGAAAGTATCTATGTCAAACAGTGAGAAAGGGCCTGCCTTCCTCATTATTCCCCTCCTTTTTCCTTTAAGGGTTTAAATTAACTTAGGGCAAGAGAAGAAAAGGCTTGAGACAAGAAGCAATGCTAATGAAAAATAATCCCTTATTAAGTCTTCTGACTTAAGGAAGTACCAAGAAGAGTAGAGGAGGTGACCACTTTTCTCTTCCACTGCATCTACACAGATTTTCCCGTGGTAGGTCAGTATGAGGAGTTTATAACTAGCTGCTGGCTGTCACAGCTAATCAATATGAATAGCCCCTAATTAATCTAGCCCCAAATACTGGGGGAGAACTCAGTTTTTGACCTTTTCATGAAGTTAAAAACAGGCAAAGCAATTGGATTCTATGATGGTAGAGGGCTGAATTTCTTACCAGGATCAGAATGATGTAGTGTCCTACACAGTGTTCTACTTCCGTGTCCTGATTTATACATTATGATTATTTTAAAAGCTTACGCATTCTTCTTCTCTGCTTATTTCTAGATGTTCTGTGAAAACAGAAGGATTATGGAGCTCGTTTAGAGTTCCCCATATGAGCAACTTCCTGGAACTGCTGTTAATTTCTTACGTGAAGGTCTTTTTTCTTATTAGTAAGTGAAGAATAAACAAAATAGTTATGTTAAAAACCTCACTGCAAAATTAGGTATAGTTCCACAAAGCATTCTCTGAAAGAAGACTGAAGTACATTCAGGTCATTTAGAGGTTACTGCGAGGATTTCTTGTTCCTGTAGTTATTTGGCCTGAATACCTGGATCTCTGTTTTTCTTTTAAGATTCCAAAGGAAGGTAAAATTCTCCATTAAAAGAAACAAAAAAGATATCAGTCTGTATGGGTATCTGAATGTTTAATTCGTGTGTCTTTTCAGCCATGTAGCTTCTGTATTATTTTTGTATCGGTTGTCTCTCTTGCACTTAGACAAGCATACAAAGTGAATGCAGCAAGAAAAGCAGTATTCTGTGGAGAGAGCGCTCTTGGGTCCAACATCAGAACCTTTAAACTCATTTTCTATTTGAATTGGAAACCAATGAAACTCTCACTGGTTGTACAAGGGCAAATTTGCTTCTTTTTTGTGTCTTAAATTTATCATCTTAGGGCCACCTTTTATATTTTTTTTTTCCTATCCTATGCTTCTTTATCTCTTTCTTTGTGTTTGTGGCTTCTAAGCTTATTATTTTTTAGCTCCTAGCCTCTGCTGGCCTTTCCAATCCTCCTTTCATTTGGAAACAGCAGCACCTTCCAGTGAAATTATACTGAGGAAAAAAAACCAGCTCCTGTGACCTCTTGAATAGATAAAGGTTTGGCAGATGACAGGGCATGTTAATTTGTAGTTCAAGGGTGAATGGATATACTATAAGTATATTTGAGTTTCAGTTCTTCCTCCAAGAATGGTGGTGGTAAGAAATGTGCTGTAACCCAGGCTTGAGCTAAAAACATCAAATGCCTAGAGGAAATACTTGTAAATATCCCTCATTTCCAGTCAGCTTTGAAATCAAGTCATTCCATATGCCTGGAGCTATCACTAATCTTCTAACCTTTGTCTCCAAAGGACTTGAACTCTCCTAGTCTGATTTCCTTTAAACTAGAGCTCTTACTGCTCCTCTGCATTATATCTAGTACATCTTCCTTATCTGCTTGAGATGCTGTCTAGGTGCTGCTTGGTGCTTCAACTGGTCTGTGTAGTGTGGATTTTTTTCCCCTGCCATCTGTACCCTTAAAAAGATCAAATGCTTCTGTAATTATTTATTCTTTTAAGTTATTAATTCTTTTAAATGATTACTGTAACAGTGCAGTGTCTCTGCATCTGCCTTCTGCGTGTGTGTATATGTATGTGTATTTCTTCAAAAGGGAAATGAGGTGTACCAGCAAAGGCGTATATAGAAGGAAAGTAAGTCAAGCAGCTTGACTGTTTGCTTTCTGTCTCATCTCTCCCCTTTATGTTTGGTATATCCAACAAAATAATTTCTGGGGACCAATATCCCAAGTAATTATAACGGGGCTTCAACCATGAAGCTCACTTGACATGGTCAATCCCTTAACCAGTGTTCCCTAATAAACCTAGTGGACTGAAATTCTTAGAGATACCGAAGTGTTACATGGACTGTGGAGAAAAATGAGAAGGGCTGAGCAGAGGAATTCATGAGATCTAACTCTGCTGTTTTGTGAGGCATGTAACTTTATTTGATTTAGAAAATTCACTTTAAAAATGAACCATATCTTGCCATATCTGTTGAGCACTGAACAGATATTCCCAAATTCCTTTATACTGAACTATGGTTTAGAAATCGAGACACTACTATTACATACAGTGCTCCAGGAATGTTTCAGTGATGATATGTCATGGCAATAACAGTGCTTTGTTTGGTGGTAGTATTCTGCTCGGAACTCATTGAAGGATTGCATGTGTCCTAGCATATTATTAGTACTTAGCTATTCTTTTGGCTTTTGAATTCTTAACCTTACCTGTGATGTACATTCTTGGTTCCTTATGCCAATTTACATGGAACTGTATTCCACATTATTTTTTATTTACCAAAGCCGAACATAGTGTGCAATATGAGGTTTCTTGCAAAATAACTGTCTCCTTACTTCTGCATCACTGAAACTAAGGCCGAATGGGTATTCTTTAGTGATTAAAACAAATTGTGGAAGATAAGTAATTTTTTTGAAAGCTTATTTCTTCCAGGACAAGAACAGTGAAATGTTCACTGATTGGAGTTAAAAGTAAATTCGAATGCCTTATTCTGAATTAGCTTCTTTTGGAATAAAAGCTCATTTATGGCTTTAATTATACTAAAATTAATTAGTTGAAATTATATTCTCTAAAATACTCTCCCACTTGGGTTACTAACTCAGCAAAATCATTTAATTACCCAAACTTATTTTAGAAGGAAAAAAAAGATCAGCTTGGTTTGACAAAACCTGTTTGTCCTAATTTCAATCAAATCACTTAAGTCCTTCGTTTTTTTGCAATCTGATCATATGCCTAGTTCCTTGTAAATCAATTAGAAGGTTGAAGATAAACAATGAAATACTGTTTAAAATTGGCCCTCTACTTGACTTTTTGATGTTTTCCTCAGCTCCAGGTGATTATTTTTTCCTGTTTAATGACAGAGAATTATAGCTGAATGAAAAACAAACCAAAACCCAAACCCCAAAACATACAGGCAAATTGGTCTGGTGCCTTTCTTCCGACATAGGTGGCTAAGAGCCAGGGGAAGCTCTGATGAAAATTCGTCTTACGAAAACCAGATCCACTACTGTATTTTGTATGTATTATGGAGTATACTCTCTTTCCCTCTTCTTTTTTCTATGTGGAAGAGCCTGCTGCTAAGGGCCTTGTGAAATCAAAAGAAGGCAGGATTGAGATATAACTGTTGAGAGCTGTTGGATTGCTCTGGCAGGAGAAATTTTTGGGCTCCACTTTGCATGTGTTTTGTGAAGCCTAAGAAGTTGGTTCAGGGTATCAATGGGTGATCAACTGCGTTATATATTAGTCATAATATGACTGAAAAGATACATTTTCTTTAAAAATAGGTGAGATGCTGATTGACCTGTCTTACTGTGTAGGCTTCAATTTGCCTTGTGTTTCTATTGACAAGTATGACATTTTGATATAGGATCATTGCAAGACAACTAAGACTTTTTGCTCAAGAAAATAGAATGAGTCTGTCCTGCATAGCAGCTTTTTAAATTATTTTTTTGTTATTAAAAAAAGCTTTTATGAATTTGTCATAGTTCTTTTCTCACGATGCACTATTTGAAATAGGTCACTGGGCCACTCATACTAAGAAAGTAAAATGACCCTTCCACCTACTTAATGCATTATGATGTCTGTACTGTCATTAAATTGTAGTAAAATACAGGTATGCTTGTAACCATATTTCAAGCTAAAAACTCTTAATAAAGTTACTTTGGGAATATAAGTTGCATAAAAACCTTAACATGCTTCATAAGTTTGAAAAAGATCTGTAATGGCAAATAGGTGAATAAGTAATTTTGAGGGAGTTTCAGGAAATGGATTTAACTTTTAGGTGAGCTACATGGGATTACAATGACCGAGTTTATCATAAATTTGCGTTAGTGTTATGTTCACTTAAAAGGTAACATAGGAGTAGCTGATGGGGAAATCCTTACAGTCTTATTAGTCTTTATTAATTGCTTTCTTGAAACGAACTATGCTGAGCATGAAGGTCAGCTCTATCTACTTTCAAATGTTTGAAATTCAATTAAACATGCTGTTAGAATCAGAAGAACAAGATGTGCTTTCCTTTTTCTGGAATTCTATCCAGTTTCTAAGACAGAGAATAGTTTATAACAGAAATAACTGAGTTAACTATTCTTGTCTCTTTAATTCAAATTCTTTACGCGATTCAATAGGTTTGTCTTCTGACTCTTGGACAAGAAATATAAAGTGAGTGGGACCACAGCCAATGAAGGTACACTAGTCCCCTTACATAGGAGAGCCGTCTTGGCTTACAACCCAATTTCCTATTCCACTTATTTCTTTCTGCTATTATTGAGAGAAAAATATAGTTGTAAGCAAACCAAAGCAGTTCAATAGAGAAGGTGTCTTGGCAGGAAAGCCCCTATGAAAGATATAGTTCAGAGCAGGTATATTATTTGTTCTGCCTCAAAGAATATTTTAAGAATCAAAAAGATGCTTTCCTGTGTGAAATCGAGAGCATCTGGACATTTTTAAGAACCAAATGGATCATTTCAACATGAGAGATGAGATTTCTGTCTCAGCACTATCTAAATGAAGTAACATTTTTGTAATTTTGGTGACATCTTAAGGATCAATTAGAATCACAGAATCATAGAATAGTTAGGGTTGGAGAAGACCTTAAGATCGTCTAGTTCCAACCCCCCTGCTGTAAGCAGGGACACCTCACACTAAACCATGTCACCCAAGGATCTGTCCAACCTGGCCTTGAACATTGACAGGGATGGAGCACTCACAACTTCCCTGGGCAACCCATTCCAGTGCCTCACCACACTCACAGGAAAGAAATTCCTCCTTATATCCAATCTAAACTTCCTCTGTTTAAGTTTTAAGCCATTACCGATTACAATTAGGCACACATTGTTCTGTTTAGACATTCTTGGAAAACTAAGTTACAGAAACTTCAAACCTTCTATTTACCTTTTATTTACTATTATCAGCACGCTGATAAATAGAAAGTCAATGTCAACACTGCTTCTGGCAAAGTCTTGCCGAAGTATTTATGAATATTCTGGCATCACATGATAACTTTAATAATGCTGGTGACTTTCCTTTGTAAATCATGTTACAGCAGATTATCCAATAGAAGATTTGATATTTGCACGTACAGCTTTCTAATACATTTACTTCAGATCCCCACTGGAGCTGTGTCTATTTAGGGCACTAGGAGAGAAGAGAAAGTTCTGATCTTTGGGAAAATTAGTAACCATTTTGATAAGATTAAGCCTTATTTGGACTGTACCTATTTTTTTATTTATTTTATATAATTTTCTGAACAAATATCAGAAAACTGGTATTGGAAAAATCTGTGGAAATGGCTGCCAAACACTGCAGTGATTCAGATCTAATTTGATATCCATAACCATTCTGATAAGATTAAGCCTTATTTGGACTGTACCTATTTTTTTTATTTATTTTATATAATTTTCTGAACAAATATCAGAAAACTGGTATTGGAAAAATCTGTGGAAATGGCTGCCAAACACTGCAGTGATTCAGATCTAATTTGATATCCATATTCCATCTCCAATGTTCTTCTATTTCATCATTCAGTGTTCTTATATTAAGTGTAACTTATGCTGATGAGGTAAAAATAGTTATAAAGATGCTAGAGTTGTTAATACTGAAAAGATACAAGCTCATGCAGAAAGAGTCCTTGTGTATTCCAGCTAATACCTCCCCTGGAATGTAATAACTTTGATATTGTCCTACAGTAAAGAATACCATCTAGATTACCAAGCACAAGGAAAACTATTCAGTCCAGTATCTGGTTTCAGGAAAAAAAGCTGGAAGTAACAACAGATGTGTAGTAGCAGGATCCTTCTTGTGTGCATGAAAAAAGCCAGCACAAAGATTACTACCTAGAACAAGGCAGCAATCCCAAACTGTTCTATAATGTCCGGTGCAGCTGTCGAGACAAAACACCAGCTTAAAATGGGCAATTTTTTATAACACAGATGAAGTATGCAAAATATGCAGTGATCAGAGTTATTTACTACTCTGGTGACTAGAGGAAAAGGAGATATTTCTGCATCTGCTTTGAAAAGCCAAAATGGGAAACAAGCTATGAAAGAGAACTCTGGAAAAAATACAAGCAGAAGAAACATTTCTTCTTGTCTTGAGGCTTTGAAGATTAAAGCCACTTTGGCTTGAGAAAGTTTTCTTCCTCTGACAAGCAGGCAGACAAGAAAGAGAGCAGCAGCTGTGATGGCCTAATAGAAACTGAAATGGAGCTGCATTTACAGTACACTGGGAACTGCTGACAAACTAATGCAATGACTGTACAGAACTTTGCTGAAAATCCGCCTGGGAGCTGCAGTCAGCTCCTCAACACTAACTTCTCTGCAAAAGGAAGGCCAAAGTGTTATGCGTTTGAAGCCACTAATATTCCTGTCAGTGCTTTGTGTGAGGCAAGAAGAATCTGATGGATTTGGGATTGCTGCCTTGCTTTCCTCACCACAGCAGGATGAAGTGCAGAATCTGAAAGAGAAAGGGATGCACCCATGTTGCACCACGCCAGTCCTAGACTGAAGTCCATAAAGCCCAAGACCAAGCTTTTCTAACTACTGCAATGAGCCCTGTGCTAGTGTTGATACAATTGTACTCTAAGGGCTGGTAGAATTAAATATCTGAGTACTTGGATCAAATAGAAAATTACACAAACCAGACAGCTAACATTTCAAACTTGAATAAATCTTGCATGCTTCATGGAGAATGATTCAGCTATGCAGGTTTTGAAGTGTTAGATAAAGTGTAGATAACGGGACAGGAGAGATGTATCAGAATACCTATAACAGCTTTCTTCAAATTTGCCTTTAGTGTCTTGATAACAAGCATTTGGGAGCTACTGTTTATAAATAACCAGGAGCTGAAACGTGTGTCTAAATGGGTTGGCATCTTCACAAAAAACATTTGTACTTCTGTAATCAGTCTCAGACATGTAAGACATGAACTCATCATTTTCTTTGCATCTCTTATAATCATCCATCAGAAGAAAAGAGCCTTCCCATCCACCTCCCATGTCTGCTCTGAAATGTGAAAGGCTCCTTTATGCACCATAGATGTGCACTTACTTATGCTTCTCTGACAATTTGGCACACATCTCATATTCCCTGGATCACTCCCGAGGGAGCTGGAGGGTGATCCAGTGGGAAGAACAAGGCCGAGGCAGGTGAAGCATCCCATGTGGTGTGGCATGGGAGATGAGATGTTCCTCAGAACTAGGGATAAAATGTAGCTGCCCTCACTCATGGATCTCTGCATCATTTACAACATCAGCACACACATGGGAGCGTTACAGACTAATGTGACTGGCAGTTAAAATAATGCACTGATTTGCAGGCAGGCATTCAGGTAATGCATCGGTCTGATGGGTCTGAAATTTAACACATTGAAAAGGTTTTTTTTCTTGTATTTCCCTACTCCCCTCTGCCTGCCCCAGTTCTTCCAGACTCTGTCTTCTATTTCCAATTTACTACTTTTGACATCTATTGTAAGAAGCTGAGATATTTATTATGAATGAACAGTTCTGGGGACTGGGAACAGCCTTTGAAATGTTTCCTCTTGTATTCATTTAATGGACAATGTTTCCTCTTGTATTCAGTTAATGGACAATGTTTCTGGCTGTGCTGGCTGAAAAAGGACATTGCGTGTTTGACTAAATTTTATGAGGAAAATGCAAAGTATTTTCCATCATATATTCCTTCCAAAAAACCCCAACAAATTGGAGTAAAGTAGACTGAGTCAGATAAATTCTTGGCTCTACCTGAAATGGGTTGGAAAAACAGAATTCGGGGATGAATAAAGGACCTTCCATATGAGTGCTAGTCCTTGGCCTGCTTGCTGTAGAGAAGATGAGAGCAGTTTCTGGGTTAAGATCCTTTTGTTTATCACTGCTCAGGTTTTGGGATCCCTGAAGCACCCTCCACACTATCCAGAGCAGGACTGGTGCACAGCTGGATGGTTAAATGGGCTTTTCATTCAGTTTGCTTGCTGAGCATCCAAGAAGCCATTGCAGGGTGAGTATCTGGCCCATTAATTCATCACATCTTTACTGGAGTGTGCACCTTGAGTTTTTAGAGACATATTAATGATCTGCCATTTTTCGTTATGATAAATGAAAACCCTCTACATGTAGAGCTTGTCTGAAGGGTGAGTCTCTGAGGGAAAGCATCACTTCTGTGTCTCAGATTTATTCTCCCTCACCAACTCTCAGATAAAAATCTATTGAATTACACTACAAAAAGAAAAAAAATAAAATAAAAAGAGATGTTTTGTTTTAACTGTGAGCATTAACTGTGAATTTTAACTGAATTTAAGAATCAGTCCCCACATTTTTGGCGTTACCGGGTAATGATGACAACAAGGGCTGTGGAAAGAAGTATTGTTAATTCCAGTAATCACATTAGAAAAGACTGAGACCAGCTTGATATTCTTCACCTAGTGTGGCTCTGCAGAGCAGACAGCAGGAAGAGCTCATTTGCTGTTTTCTATAAATAAAGACATTACAGAAGGATTAGAGTGATAACTTGTAGTGAATAACAGATTCAAGTGTATATATATAATCTTTCTATTCGCAAATTATTTGCAGTTCATACTTGGGGGGTTTTGTTTATTTGTTTTGTTATGGTTTGGGTTTCATTTCTGGATTACTTGCAAAATAATTGACCAATTCTTGGTTTGCTGACATGACCTTAGGATAAGGCTTAAACACAGAGATAGTGACTCTGCACCTAGTTGTCATTTTTGCAAGCATATGCATAACAATTTGATACAAAATGCTCCAAAGGAGTAGCTGAGATGATCCTGGGCCAGATAAGGAGAGAAGCACGTGCCTGGTCTCCTGCTGGAAGTCATAATTTGTCTTGAAACCAAAACTATTTTGTTGAGCAAAATCCTGTGGGTATGTTTTATAACACTATTGCAGCTGCAGGAATGTTATTGCGTTGTATGGAAAATAGATACGTACGTATCTGACAGGTTGGAATCCAGTCAATGCTGTTTAATGTACCGGGTAGTTATTTTTCAACAGATGACCACACCTTGCTATGCTTTTGAAGTGTTAACTTTTTCCAAACAGCAGTGATCCAAAGGACAAACTCGTGCCCCTGTTGAAAATACTGGGCTGGGACTCAGGAGAACTGAAGGCTTTTCAGACTGATACTGTCCTGAAAACTAAAATCATTCTCCGTTGTGAACCATTGAGCCGCCTATTGATGACAAATGATTTTTAAGGCCTCATGATTAAGACTGCTAGAAAACGATGTAGAATTTACAGTTTCTTAAGACAAATACAGTGCATGTTCATAAGATCCATTCCCCAGAGTTTTGGATCTAGTAAAATCTGTGATATTCACAGGCATCGCAAACTGGTGGAAATGGGTTTATAGAGGTGTTTGATTACAAGGTAAGCTTTCATTAATTTGTGTTAGCCAAGTAGTTTGACTGTAAAAGTCCTCAGATGATGCTGACTATGCAGCACAGCCTCTTTTTAATGGGCTGCTTCAAGGACTTGAGTAAATTGCCCTCTTGTACTTCATTGTGATGGTTTGCCCTTTATTAGCTTTGTCAGTTCACCTTGATTTGTGTCTGAGTTTCTGTCTGCAGATAAAATCAATAGACTTTTATTTCTCCCGAGTTTTCAAAATATCACAGGTAAAATTCATTTCTTAAAATAGATGCCCTGTGTTTTCTGAAATAACAGCATGGGTGAGAAAAATCTGGCATGCTGGTAGCAGTCATATTTTGAAGTTTAAATACCCATGCTCGGTCTTCTTTTCTCTCATTTAATGCTTGTTTATAAAACCTTGTCTTACAGCCTAAGCACTTAATTTTGGTGAGGTTTTCTGGTCATGTTTCTTCTTCTCTCTGGGTTTATCATATTATTTGTCCAGCCATGTTTTCAATATCTTGCTTTCATCACGTCTTGCTTACAGTATAGAGGTACAGTCTGCAGTTGTAATAAGAATAAAACTGTGCCACTTGTCTGTCGCAGGTACTTCTGCAACAGCTATCTGAGTGTTTTTATCTCCAAGCCGCTAGTAAACTGATTTGCCAAAGATAACATGTCAATTTATTGGCAGAATTGAGAAAAAAATGAAAGGAAAAGGGAAAGAACCAGCTTTGTTGTTTTAACCTGTAGTCCAGGATGTCAGCCAGAATGGAGCTGGGTTTCTTGTGCACTGGCTGTGTGTAGTCACTTTACTACTCTGATATTACAAATCTTTGGGTAGCCATTTGATTTCATTGAGAATATCCATTTTGTAGATGAAAAAAAGATCTTTGGGCAATAATTTCATGCTAGACAAAAGCAAATCAAAGGGTCTTATGGAGCTGGGCTGGTTTGAATAGCATGAAGCAAAACACACTTTACATTTAGAAGAAGCTAAGAAAGCTTAAAATCTGCTTTTAATTAGAAATGCATTGTATGACCTTTCTGTATGACTAGCCTCTACAATATGTTTATTCTTCTTCACAGGAAGTGCAATTCACTGTCAATAAGAAATGTGTTATTGTAGCCCTGTGGTATATATCTACTTGCAGTATGGCAATGCATTGCTTTAATGTAACTGGCGGGAATTTTAAATAGGATTGAAACTTTAATGACTGCTCTTAAAAAAATCAAACGTGAGTTAAAACCAGCTTGTTTATTCTTTTGTGCTATTTTTCTATTCTCTTTTCTGATGCAGTCATATACATAAATAAAGAAAATAACAGTTTGTTTCCCCTTCCAGAATGTATAGTCCTTTTCAATGGTCCAGATAGCTGTAAGAAACAACTAAATTTGTCTGGTTTATGTATTGAGAAAACAAAAAAACATCTAGAGCAATAGTAGTTCTGAAAAGCATATAAAAGACTTTTGTCCTTAATCAGAAAAAGTCTTCAGTGTTTCCACATTCTCTATATCTGAAACTTATCCTGGAATAAAAGACAATGTCAGTATAATAGTTGTGCTGGAAGGATCCTGTGGAAGGATCAGCTGGTTTATTGGAAGCAACCAGGCCGTTGGAGGATGTTTAAGCAGATCCAGGGGAAAACTCTAAAGTGTGGTTTAGGTTGGACCAGGGACATGCTTTTGAAGTGAATAACCCACTGTGCTATGGTCTGTAGCCAGCTGTCTGTTGAGGGTACCAGGCCGGAGCTCTATTGTGATAACTCATTGAAATGGAAATATCGTGGTTGTCAGGTCCTCCCCATCACCTTCAACATGTGCTGTTTGCTAATGTAGCTAAAGAAAAACAGAAAAATAATGGCCTAAAACAAAACATGATGTTTCTGCTTGCTTGAAGAAATGGAAAACAAATACAAACATCTTAGCTGAAATGCAAAATAAAATCTCTTTAAAGACTACTGTTCTCACTTAAAACATTTAAAATTGCCTATAAAAAAAGTAAACATCAGAAAAAACCAAACCAAGCAAACAACAAGTTACCAAAAACCACAAACAAAAAAAAAAAACCCCAAAAGCCTTTAACCAAGCAAAACCAAACCCAAACCAGTAAGAATTTACCACACCAGGAACACTTTGATTTATGGCTTGGTTTTTTTTTTTGTGGCTGTTTTTGTTGTCTGGTTTGATTTGCCTTTAATGACTGTGCAGGACAAAACTGAGGTTCAGTGCTTAATACCGCGAAAAGGAAAAGGAAGTAATTTAACAATACATAGGAAAAGCTTCATTTACTGATGTTCTTGGGACCACAAAAGACCAATCTGACAACTTTATTCGCTCCAAGTAAAAATAAGGAGTAGATAAATTCTTAAAAATAGTAAATGAGACCATTTACTTGTTTTAATTGGGTAGTTAAAGATGTGTAAAACCATCTTCTCTGAGGAGCTCTGCATCTATTTGACTTCAGAAAATCCTTCTTAAGTAAACTGAGCCCTTAATCAGCAATGCTAGGAGGCTAAATTAATCATCAGGCAACTACTTTAGGCTTTAAATCCCTACTTGATGATGCTTTGAGCCACAGTAAAGGTTTAAATAAACATCAATGTACAGACTTATTGTCCATTTCTGAGAGAAAAAAAATGAAGTAGCTCAACGTATGCTAGCAAAGCTGAGGTACAGTGGGGTTGCCTGTAACCTCTGAACACCCCCAAAAAGAAATCAACTTAGGGACTTGAGAAATTTCATCAAATCCTTATCTGTCATGTCTAAAAAGGGAGATTACTGTATTTGCCACAGTGCTCTGTGCATTTCTTTGACAGAGTCAAGGTATTGGTCCAGGTCCCTGCTATTCTGTAAGGGTGTGCCCTAACCAATACTGAGCTTTCCTACATTAACAAAGATGATCTGTGAAACAATTAAAAGGAATCCCATAGAATATACTTACCACAATTACAGGAATTGGTTTGCCCAGTGCCCAATGCTCCCAGATGGTCTTAATGATGCTGCCTTGCCACATCCTCATGTTTTCTTTCTTAAACTGACAGATGGCAGCAGGCAGCCTCAGAACACTTTGGTTTCTTCTATTTCAGACACAAAAGCAGTGAAATCAGGAAAAAGGATTTCACCTCTGCAGTGCAGAAGGCATTGTGGAATAGGGTGGATGCTGATAACCTCCTCTTATGTGGCCAAGCAGGTTTATTTACAGGTCTTGCATTTCCAGCTATTAGCAAAGGTCTAACTTGCTGCTGTGAATAGTGTGCAATTCCTATCACAACTCACGCTTTCCTGGCAAGTCCAGGCCTCCTGTGTTTTGTGTCCAAACAACACTCAGCTTCAGAGTGAAGGCGTTGCGATTACAGAAGCTTTTACAGCAGCCCACGCTGTATCTCATTCAGAAGAGGCATCTGGGTAAGCAGCTCATTATTTTGTTGTTCAAGATCACAGGGTATAACAAGTTTGAAAATATCTCTCCAGCTGAATTAAAGTGCAGTGCTGAATGGAAACACACACCTTAGGAAACCATGACATATCCTAGCAGAGGGCTTTTGTTATGCCTGTACAAATGCTTCTTAGAGAAGATGCAACGTGACTTTGCTGGGAGGAGCTAACCAGATGGGATTCAAGCAGTGAAGGAAATCAGATTAGTTTATATAAGAAACTATGGGTGACTTGAGACCGGAAATGATGCTGCCCTGCTTAGCACCTCTGACAGTTAGTATCCTTTTATTTCAGTAACTAAATCTGGATTATGCTCCTCAGTTCTGGGTAGCGTGTCTTAAACTTTTTACTGTCATGGCTAACCAATGTCAGCTCTTTTTCCTTTCATGCTGCTACTTCTGGAATTGTGCTTTGAAAATACAATTTTTACTTTTTTTTTTTTTCCCAAAATGGGGGGGAGGGGGAGTGCTGGGACATCACTACAAGGGAAAACTGCTTTTTAAGATTATAGGAGTTAAAAATGGATTAATCGCTTAGCAAAAGAGAAAGGGGGTAAGAGGCTTGAGTCTAAATGTGATGTTCGCATAGAAAAAAAAGCAGACATTATTAATTTCATATGGATCAAGAAAACAGTGAGACTTCCACACATCTAATATGTAAAGAAAGCTGTAAAGGGACTTTTTACAAGGGCCTGTAGTGACGAGACAAGGGGGGAATAGCTTAAAGCTGAAAGAGGGTAGATTTAGATTAGATATGAGGAAGAAATTTTTTACTATGAGGGTGCTGAGGCCCTGGCACAGGTTGCCCAGGGAAGCTGTGGCTGCCCCATCCCTGGCACTGCTCAAGGCCTGGTTGGACAGGGCTTGGAGCAACCTGGTCTAGTGGAAGGTGTCCCTGCCTGTGGGAGGAGGTTGGAAATAGATTAGTTTTAAGGTCTCTTCCAACCCACACCAGTCTGGGATTCTATGTTCTGTGGAGGATTTACAGAATAAATTGAAGACCGTACTTCTGCACAGGAGGACTTTCTGCTTTGCCTGATAGGAAATGGACTCCTGTCTATTAAAATTCCTTTGCATTTCAGATCCCACCCATTCCCCAGGAGGACCTGAAGGACCTCAGTGACCTCAGTGGCAGGACAGCACTTTGGGATGCTGTGGTGTTGCCACCCCACATGGGAAGTACATAGCGGCCCAGAGCTGTCTTAGATGCTTTGATCCCAGCAGAAATGTCTTCTGCCTTCCCCTGTGGGCTGTCTGCTGGTGGTTGCCTCATAGCAAGGCTGGGCTATCTTTCTGGAGTGGTTGTCTAGCTGCATTTCTTCTTGCCCTTCCCCTGTAACACGTTAGTGGCTGTCTGGAAATGTTGTTGTTGTTGTTCTTTTTCAGTTTACAACCTGGAAATATCTGCGTGTAGGTCTCGTGTGATGACTGAGGGTCAGTGTTTAGAAATTACAGGTCTAGTTAGGGCACTAAGGCAGTCCCTGCCTTAGGAGGACTTAGGACTGCATCCTTGGGTTACCCAAGTGTGGTGCAAATCCTCTTGCATGGTGGCACTGCCTCAGTGCTCAAAGTAGGTAGGCTCCTGCAGTAAGTAGTAGGGATGTTTTGGAATAGGAAAGCATAAGCCTCCCTTTGTGTGTTGCTTGAGGGGAATGGCATGTATGTCCTGAATCAATAAATGACCGCAAGCTGCATTAGTGTCAGCTGTCTTTTAAATTCATGACGTTATTAACCAAACGCCTTTCCCAGTGCAGGAGCCTGTACTCATACATTCATGATGCTTTAGACTAGAAAGTCCTGGAGTTCCTTTGCAGGATGTATCCTCATGGCTGCAGCAGACTAGCCTAGGCAAACTTCTGCTCTGTAACCTTCCAAAAAGGGAAAAATGAAGTACCTGAAGGGCAACACTTCTATAGACTGCTTTGAATTAGGGGAAAAGAAAAGGAGCAGGGTGGTGTGGGGAGGGTAGAGCAGAGAAATAAAAATCAGCTCAAGTCAAAACCTTGACGTAGTCAAAGATGACCACATTGGAAGAGTAGGAAAAGTGGAAAAGTGAGCAGAAGTTTAATCTGCTTTCATTGGGAACAATCCTCTTGCTGGTGGGTTGGGATACATTTAGAGTAAGAAGAAAATATCATATCATGTACTGAAAAATGTTAAAGGATCATGTAATGCACTGCATCATGTAATGCCAGGGTAGAAAACTAGCAAGATATTTTAGTTATTTACCTTTATTCCATTTGAACATATTGCACAAGTTACATGTGTGTGTGTGTAGATATGCATATACATGCGTACATATATGCAAACTTTTATAGCTCAGGCACTAGAAAATTACTGTTTATTTTCCAGGTAAATTGTAAGGAAATGTACTAGATATTAATATTTATGTTTGCTGACTAGGCTTGGATCTGCAGACACACAAACTTGTAATCAGTAAAGCAGTCATATTCCACCCAAGTGTCAAGAACCATGTAGGAGAAATTTAAGCCTTTTATTGAAGAAGATGCAAATAGAAGTAGTGATGTTTCATTTAGCATCAAGTTATGGAATGTTCTATGTAGTTGAAGAATATGCTTGAAGAAAGTGTTTGAAAAAACAAGTGAGCATAAAAAACTCAAAACCAGACCTCTGGAAACTGGTATCTGTTTCTGCATAGATATAAGCATGCACATAATTTCATGAATGAGAGTAATTAGCTCCAATTGGATTGAAATAATACCACATTTACCTGTACACAGTACAGGTCCAGAACCTTCGGAACGTACTTCTAACTTTTGGATCATGTGGATAATGGGGTAATGTGTCATTTATGTCAAAAGATTTATTTTTTATATCTTTTTTAAGCATTTTTTGCATGCTGCAAGCAGCCATGTGGGAAAAGGGAAGCTTCATCTGAAATCTGAGAATCTAAATGCTAGCAAAGGTTTGGGGTTTAGTTTCTATGTTTCTCAGTTTAATAGACTTCTCCAATACTGTTTGCTATGTAGTCCATTTCAATCAAGAATCGGTAATAATGTCCCAGAAGTTTACTGCATTACTCATTTCATTTGAAGTTGTTTGCTTCAAGTGTGTTCTGGGCCGTGTAGCTGGAAGACTGCTCAGCAACTGTGAGATGCAGACAATAAAATTACATGGACACGGGCATAACTGTCTTGAGGGATGAGTTTCCTAAGTCATGGGGGCCCTGATCCCAGTCCCACTGAAAACTATCCCAATCTCACATCAACCTTAGCTTACACCGTACTTTCAGGTTAAGGCTCATATTCTAAGCTTTAAGTATTTGAATACTTGAGAGCTTTATTTTTATCATTTTCAGATACATTGCTCCAGCAATGTAATGAATAATGCCTTGATTGGCATTATTTTCTGATCTTCTTGCAAAGCACAAGTCTAAGTATAATTTGATACAGATTTAGTTCTATGGAAGAAAGAACTGAGAATATAACTTAGAAGCTGAAGTTACATGTCTATAAGGAAGTCCAGTGAATGGAGAGAAGACAGCAAGGATATGTGAACCAAAATTAGAGCTTTTCTGGTGTTAGGCTTGTCGTTTATGAACACTTGAGTGATGTATTGAAAAGTCCTTCAATCTTCATATGCCTATTACTTGTTAAGGAGGAAAAAAGACAAAACCACCTTGCTTGTAATGGTCACTTTTTTGATTACAGCTTCACCATGTACCAGCAGAAACTCACATGGTGTACTTAATAACTAAATTCCATGTTAAGTGCATTTTTCATTAGTTTTAAGGAAAAAAAACCCCTCGCTTCCCTTATAAAAATCTAATGTGTGCCTAAGAGTTCAGTTTACTTTCTATCAGATGGACTAAACGTAGAGACACTCTGACAGACTTACAGAAGAGGTGAGGAATTTTCTATACGAGTATCATGAAGGGGAAATTGTCAGAGGACACCTGCCAGAGCTCACCGCCTCTCCTACCCACATCTGACAAGGCATTTTCAAGTTAGGTTTGAATGTACATTGTGCTTTGGTGCTCTTTTCCTGCATGTTCTTGATATTTTAAAGCTTTGTGGAACTTGGGGTGCTTGGAAAACTACCTTGAGGTAGAGAGGGTTGGGATAACTAGGCACTGGCTCTTATCTTGGGAGACAAGGACTCTGTACTGCACTGGGCAGCAGCTTTTGGCTGAAGCTTTATTCCTGAAGTTGCAACTTGCTGAAAAGGAATATTTCATCATGGAATAGCTGCTTTTACTGATTCTCTTTTAATTCCTATTTAAAAATAATAATCTAAGATCTATTTAATACTTTTACCATTTATTCTGTAAGTAAAACTGCTGTTTGGTTTTCTTTTCATGTGGAATAAAGATATGTAAGAGATGCAAATAAAACCAGACCTAAAGCTTAGACTATTTAAAGGGATTATTCTGATTGACATGTATATAAAATGCATCCATATTTGCCACTATGTTTCACTTTGCAATTTAGAAAGATGTTTAAATCTGCACAGTATCTGTATGACAGGGAACACTCAAGAAATCTTCCTCAATTTCAGACTTTAAGTGATGTTTTCAATGATATTACTGTGTAACGTGGTCGAGGTGAAGAGAAAATGAGTGCTTTTAGAGTTCTGTAACTAAATGTTTTTCCTATGGAATTTTTCTGTTTGGAAACTCTGGGTTGAAAGTTGAAATTGCACTGTATATATTTATTTGTTTGTGTTTCCTGGTTTTGTTACATGGGAAGGTTTTGGATCTAATTTTAATATTATGAAACCTTTTGGTGCCCAAGGATCTAGAAAAGGATTACTCTTAGGCCACTTCCATGTGAGTGTTTGGAGGTTTCTCCATGTACCTATAGATCTGGATGCAGAAATTCTTCCTATTAAAACAGGAGGCTGAAGAGATGAGAAATGGACAGTGTGCCTAAGTTTCCCAAGGACTGAGGAGCTCTGATGTCATCTGCCCTGATGGTATCCGCAGAAATAGCTTGATGCAGTAACCAGGCACCATCTGAACCTCTGTGTGCTCCTGTGTGTGAAGTCCATGCATGGTGTGAATAGCTAGTACCTGCTAGCAAAAGAACCAGCTTGAGTCTGTTGATGCTAACACCTTAGTGAATTCAGGGTGGTCTAGGAGCAACTGGTTGTAATCTGGGTCTCCCCGAGTTCAATACCCAAGGAGGTAAAAGGGGTTTAAAATAATATTCAAGGAATTCCTGACAAGCAATTTTTCAGCAAAAGACAAGAGTTAGCTGCTCTGGTCCCTGTGTTCTCAGCTAAGGTCTCTGATAGCAGGTGACTATATTGATATATAGTCAACTATGAAAACTACTATTAACCTTATACATTAAGTGCAATATTTCTTTACATGAACTCAGCTAAATGTCTAAACATAGAATCCCAGACTGGAAGAGACCAATCCCCTGCCATGGGCAGGGACACCTTCCTCTAGACCAGGTTGCACCAAGCCCCATCCCGCCTGGCCTTGAACACTGCCATGGATGTGATGCGCTGATGTACAAATGCACTGATGGAGCATTTACCACACAAAGGTAAATCTTGAAGTGGAAGGTACATTTCATGACAATCCAACCTTGTTAAGGATGCTCAGAGACCGGTCAGTCCAGCCAGTCGTGCTGCCTTTCATTCACAGCGTTTGTGTCAGTATAGAGGGTAAGGAGGAAATACAAGAGAATAATCGGAATATAAAGGCAATATGGAACCATTAACATTTTGGTGAATTCCATGTAGTCTCTTGCAAGAGTGCTTTTGTAAACATATTAGAATATAACGTTTTGTGCAAGGATTAACCAATTCTCCAGACTTGCTAGATAAGAAATACTGGGTAGGATGAGTTAAACTTTAATTTTGTAGAATTTCAAGATTTCCTGACATATGCAAACTTGATTTTGTAGTTGCTGTTCTGAATTTAGATTTCACGTGGCAAGTTTACAGTTATACATACCTATAGTTTAATGAAGATAGATCCAATTTTTTGTCAGAGTTACAAAACGTAATAGCCCGTGGAAACATGTGTCATCTGCAAAATGGATTATTTTTGCTTTGCTTCATTTTGCATTTAAGAATACTGTCCCAGGAATGCGTCTTTTAACAAACATATGGTGTGAGATCATTGGGCATGTCTCTTGCTTTTTAATCTTTTAGAAGAAAGTCCCTCCTGAAATGATTTTTAAAAATTATTCTGGCAGGTATCATTATTTTTTTTTTTAATTCTCTGTCATAATGAAGGCAATAGAGACTTGAATGAAATGATGGCAGATCCACAAGTGGTACCCCATCTGCTATTCATGTACAGTGTTATTCCTCAAAGCTGAACTTCCAAGATAAAACAACCTGGTAAGGTAAAGGAAATTCTTGGGTACTTTTCTATATGTTTTTTGGTGGTAGCAGGCAAAATTGAAGTTAATTTACTGATTTTTGAAGACTTAAAGGGAGATATGAATGAGTATTTGCTTAGTGACTTAGTTTTTCTCTGCAGTCAACATGCTGCTATTTCAACAGGGTCTTGTTGATGTTGAAACTAAAGATTATTTTATTTATTTTATTTATCTATTTTCACTTAGAATCATGCTAAAACAACCTTGTGTAGCAAGTACAGCTAGCTGGGGTCTGCCACCACACCAGAACTTAAGGTCCTTTTTCATTGTTATACTTAGTCATTAACTGTGAACCACTTCTCTTTTCCAATGAACACCATTGTTTAGGGAAGAAGCCTGCAAAGCTTATATGCATGTATCACTGTTGTCCAAAAAGTCATATTTGAATTAGGAATGTAAGAATTATTTTATTCTTGGTTTCAAGAAAAAAAAAAAAGAAAAAAAAATAATTTATTACAACCCTTCTGAAAATTATTTTTCATTGATTTTTTTTCAGGGGAAAAAAATGCTACTAGTTTTTTAATCCTTTTTGGATATTTCAAACAAATTGTTTTTTCTTAAACTAAACTATTACCTGAATATTCATCATGAAAATGCCAAAGTGCTGAAAGATCTGTGTCTTGGTATAATGTTTGTCCTACATATTCAGTCAATTGAGTTAAATCCCACACAAATTCAAAAGTGCTGCAGACCTGAATCTGAATACTTCAGTGAAAAGCTGCCTTCAGCTTTATTTTGCAGCAAGTGTAGCAGTGAGTGACATTACCATATACTGTTATGTATAAATTCCTAGTTTAAAGTAGTGTCCTGAATGGGATTTAAATTCTGATGGGAGACTGTGGGAAGACAAAGAAGAGCTGAATACAGGACAGGTTTCTCCTCCTGTGAATATATTTTCAAAATTAGGTGCATTAGAGCTATACTACATAAATTTCAACCCCATTTTCTAGGTGATTCCTGCAATTGTACGAACTTTTCAGTAACTTTGTAATCTGTTTAGAGTTTCATACAAAAGGAATTTTCACATTTTCCAGCTCGATTATGCAGCACTAGATGTGTAGATCTGTGTATTAGTCGCTGAAATGAGTGGGTTGATTTCAGAAGCGTCCAACATCTTCTGCACGGGTACTAAGACCTTTCCAATTATTTTCTTCTATCATCTATTGACAGTGTACTAGGAAAAATTGTTATCCATGAAGAAAGGAACAAGATTTCAGTCTTCCCATGTCATCAATTATAAATGACACGTTTCCTTTTTAAACTCATGAATCTTTTTTTTAAGTTTTCATGCAAAATGTTTTTGGCAGGTTAGAAAATGATGTATGAAAAGTTAGCATTCAGTTTAGGAAAAAAAAAACAACCCAACAGTGATGTGACATCTAAAAATACACATGCGCTAATGTGCATGGAGCTCCTTGACAATGCCTTTGAGACGCTATACTTCCGAAGGACATTTTGAAGGCTCAGTGGCTGTGGAGACACCAGTTACACTACAAAGGATCAGAAGGTCCCTGTTGATTAGGTAAATAGATATGCCTTTTAGGCGGTATTTATTTATTTATTTATTTATTTTTAAATAGAGAGAGCGGTTTAGTTCTATTAGGAGTCAGGTGTTGATGCATCAGGTGCTGTAAAATAAAGATGTTAGATTCACTGGAGTACATATATCTGTCTAAAGATGTAAGCACTAACTCGCATTAGGGAAAACACCATGGCTTTTTCCCAGTTTTCAATTTGCATGGTTATGTTACGCCACTCTGGATTGCACAAATCTTATCACACGTTATTAGAATTATGCTTAGCCCATTTTCCCATTTAGAGAGATTTTTTCCCAAGAATTACGCCTTTATGCAAAGGAACAAAGACAAATTACAACGTGATTTCAAGACATACGAACAGCCTTCAGTGGTGCTAAATCGATTTCCTGGAATCCAGCCAGTAGGTTTTGATTGGAGGCAAATACTTGCAGTTTCATAACTGCATTACCTTTTCTGTACACCTACATGAGTCCACATGGGGTCTAATTGCTTTTCTTGGGCTTATATTAAGTAACTGATTGTAGATGGCTGTAAGACAGCAGGAAAGCGAAAGAACTTTTTCTTTTATGTAGAATTGTGTTGAAACTTTCAAGGTGCATATACATTTGTTTAACAGATGAACACCCCAAAAGGCTATCTTGCATTAAAAGTGCACAGTTCTGATTGACTATATTATTTTCTTGTACTCATTTTCTATCTGTTTATATTCCCTTACTATCTATTGTCTGGTTTTAGGGTTTTGGGTTTGTTTTTTTTTTAATTTAAAACCTTTGAAACAGAAGTTCTATTTGTACTCTGGGGTCACAGTTTCACACTTACTGCTCCGAAACATTAACACAAAACACAGTAACTGCAGCTTGATATTTCTTACTGCTGCATATAAATTCTTTTAAGACAGGCTCTGTGGGATGTTGAAATGCACATAGTCTTACCTGTATTTCTTTTCTCTTGGGCTGCAACATCGCTTGGAGTGAGATTTGTGGGGTCTTATTTATGTAAAACTTGCATTTATTAGTTTTGCTTCTGGATTGGAAGGGTAAAATGAAAAAAAAAAAACCCAAGATATTAATTCCCTTATCAGAGAGTGAAGGGGATGGTAGGACACGATGGTAACTGACTCAGTGTGCTGGTGTGAGTACTGGTGCCCATTCCAAGGCTTCACTTTACTCTGTGTGAAACCTCTGCAGTTGTTAATGCCATGATATAAACAACCCTGAAAGCGGCAGGATACAACTGAAAAGTTGTTCATTTGAACACGTGGCAGTGTGTCAGGTCTTCTGAAATTTGGTGCCTATGCCGAGCACATCCCTTCATGAAAGAGAAGACCTTCCAAAACAGAGTGGGGGCTTTTTTAGGGACAAATAGGTAATTGTCCTGGGTTCAGCAGCTGCAGTCAGTTTTCCTTCTCCTTAGTAGCTGTGTTTTGACTTAGCCTGGGAACAAGGCTGATAAGGCCGATCGTTTTGGTTGCTGCTGAGCGATGTTTGCCCTGACCGGGGACTTTGTGAGCCTCATGCTCTGCCGGGGAGGAGGCGAAGCCAGGAGGAAGGAGGGACAGGACCAAACTGACCAAAGAGGTATTCCATACCATAGCACGTCATGCCCAGGAGGTAACTGGGAGTTACCCGGAAGGAGAGGGAACTTCCCGGTCCGGGTCGTTTTTGGCGGGTGGTATCGTGCCCTCTTCCCTTGTTTTCCTTGTTATTATTATTATTGGTGATAGCAATAGTGATCTGTGTTATACTTTAGTGACTGGATTGTTGTTATCTGAACCAGTGGGAGTCGTATTTCTTCAGCTCTTCTTTCCTCCCACTCCTACAGGAGCGGGGAGGAAAGAGGGGAGGGCCGGGGGGGGGG
>NDXB01001068.1:0-13878 GCA_002631895.1 Agapornis roseicollis
CACACTGCCAGCTCATGTTCAGCTGGCAGTCCACCAATACCCCTAAGTCCCTTTCTGCCTGTATACTCTCCAGCCACACTGTCCCCAGCTT
This sequence comes from Agapornis roseicollis, assembly GCA_002631895.1. NCBI lineage: Eukaryota > Metazoa > Chordata > Aves > Psittaciformes > Psittacidae > Agapornis > Agapornis roseicollis. The sequence goes on from NDXB01001068.1 coordinate 92, forward strand.
GTAACAATGCAGAGGGTTTTTGTGGCCAAAATTCAGGACTCGGCACTTAGACTTATTAAATTTCATCTTACTGGCCTCTGCCCATCTCTCCAACCTAGAAGGCTCTGCAGAGCCCTTCTTCCTTCCTTCCAAATGATCGACACAAGCTCCCAGCTTAGTGTCATCTGCAAACTTACTGATGAAGGACTCAATACCTTCATCCATGTAATCAATAAAAATATTGAACAACACCGGTCCCAGCACAGACCCCTGAGGGACACCACTGGTGACCGGCCGCCAGCTGGACGCAACACCATTCACCATCACTCTCTGGGCCCGGCCATCCAGCCACTTCCTGACCCAGCAAAGAGTGCTCCTGTCCAAGCCGTGAGCCGCTAGCTTTTCCAGGAGTCTGCTATGAGAGACAGTGTCAAAGGCCTTGCCGAAATCCAAATAGACAACATCCACAGCCCTTCCCACATCCACCAGGCAGGTCACCTGCTCATAAAAGGAAATCAGGTTGGTCAAACATGACCTACCCTTCATAAACCCATGCTGGATGGGTCTGATATCCTGGCCATCTCTTAGGTGCTGCTTAATAGCACTCAGCATGAACTTTCCCATTAACTTTCCCAGTACCGAGGTCAGGCTAACTGGCCTGTAATTACCAGGATCCTCCTTCCTACACTTTTTGTAAATGGGCATCACATTGGCCAGCTTCCAATCATCCGGAACCTCACCAGTGAGCCACGACTGTTGCTATATGATGGAGAGCAGCTTTGCAAGCTCATCTGCCATCTCTTTCATCACCCTGGGATGGATCCCATCTGGTCCCATTGATTTATGAACATTCAGGTTCCTCAACAATTCTCTAACTTCTTCTTTTTGGATAACAAGAGGTGCATTCTGCTCCCTAACACCACCTACCAACCCCAAAGTACAGTTATCTTGAGTACTCAATTTCTCACTAAAAACCAAGGCAAAGAAAGCATTAAGCACTTCTGCCTTCTCCTCATCTTTAGTTACAAAGTTTCCTGCCTCATCCAATAAGTAGCAAAGATCTGACTTACCCTTCCTTTTACCATTAATGTATTTATAAATAATTTTTTTTTTATTCTTTACAGAATTTGCCAGTTTAAGTTCAAGCTGAGCTTTGGCCTCCCTAATTTTCTTTCTACATGCCCTAGCAGCCTCCTTAAACACTCCCTGAGAAATCCTGCCCTCCTTCCAAAGATAACACACCTTCTTGTTAGTTCTGAGTTCCTTCATCGCCTCGTTACCCATCCAGGCTGGACGCTTGCCTCGTCAGCTCATCTTTCGGCATACAGGAGCAGACTTTTCCTGCGCCCTCAAGATCTTTGTTTTGAGGCACACCCATATTTCCTGAACTCCTTTGTTTTCAAGGGCAGTTTCCCAAGGAACTTTCCAAATGAGCCTCCTAAACAGGCCAAAATGTGCCCTCCAGAAGTCCAAGGTAAAGGTCTTATTGATGTTCCTTCTGATTTTACTAAGTATTGAAAATTCTACAATTTCATGATCGCTGTGCCCCAGGCAGCCTCCAACCTCCACATCACCCACCAGTTCATCTCTATTAGCAAACAACAGGTCTAACATAGACCCTCTCCTGGTAATCTCGCTCACCAGCTGTNCAGCCTCCAACCTCCACATCACCCACCAGTCCATCTCTATTAGCAAACAACAGGTCTAACATAGACCCTCTCCTGGTAATCTCGCTCACCAGCTGTGACAGAAAGTTATCCTACACACACTCTAAAAACTTTCTGGACTGCCTTTTTTCTGCCATATGAAGTTCCCAACATATATCATCTGGTAGGTTGGAGTCGCCTACAAGAGCAAGGGCTGAAGATCCAGAAATATTCTCTAGTTGCTTATAAAACAAGTTGTCCACTTCTTTTTTGGTTGGGCGGACAATAACACACCCCCAGTAAGATATCAGCCTTGCCGCCCTTCTCCTTGATTCTTACCCATATGCATTCAACTTCATCATCATTAGTTTCAATACCTATAACATCTAAGACCTCCCTAATATATAGGGCCACCCCTCCACCTCTTCTCCCTTTTCTGTGTCTTCTGAAGAGCTTGTAGCCATCCAGCGCTGTGTTCCAGCTATTCAACTCGTCTATACTGTAAAACCTATATCTATACTGTAAACCCTATTTGAGTCATCTATACTGTAAAATTCTGTGAATATTTTCTGAAAAAATTTTATCCATATGATCAGCATTCTCTCAAACAATTCAGAGCCCAGGGATCATCCTCGCACCAGACACTAGCATATGTGGCTGCTCTTTTCTGGAGGCCAAGATTGGTTTGCAGTAAGAATCTGAGCTCAGTGATAGAAGATGGTCCCAAGCATGTGTAATTTACATGGCATAACTTGTGTATTGATCGTGTTGGGACAGATCTCACAAGCTTAGTCAAAATATACCTTCAGGCACTTCTGATGTTGCATGTTGAACCCATTGTTCTTATTTAAGTGTATCATCTTTCATCTAGATTAATTAACATGCATGATAGCAGTCACCCAAAACCTTGTTATTGTGGCTAAATTTGATCTTAGTGGATCCAAATAGATCCACGTCTTATTTGCCTCTATGGAAAAATAAAGGAGTCCACAAAGATGATCTGAGGGCTGCAGCACTTTTCCTATAAAGAAAGGCTAACAACTTGGGGCTCTTCAGCCTGGAGAAGAGAAGGATCGAGGGAGACTTTTTGGTGACCTTTAAGTACTTGAAGGGGGATTATCAGAAAGATTGGAACAGACTTTTTAATAGTAGGAATAGGACAACGGTTACAGGTTTTAAACTAAAAGAGTGTAGATTCAGACTAGATATGAGGAAGAAATTTTTTAAGGGTATTTGTTTAAGGGTGTTTTAAGGGTGTTACCTTAAAACATGTTGCACAGAGAGGTAGATGCCCCACCCCTGGAAACATTTAAGGTCAGGTTGGAAGGGCTTTGAGCAACATTATCTGATTGAAGATGTGCCTGTTAATTGCAGGAAAGTTGGACTAGATGGCCTTTACATGTCCTTTCCCAGTCAAATAATTCTACAATTCTGTGAACTTAGCCATATGCTTTTAAAAGCCCACTAAAATAATTAGAAACTTTCCCACTACATCACAACCCATTTCTGCAAACAATATTCTAAATACCTTGCTTGATTGCTCTGTAGTCCTCCAAGTAACTTAACATTCCTTAGAATAATTTTTGGGGTAAAAAAAAAAAGACAAATGTATATGGAAGAAAATGTTTTTTAAAAAAGGAAGCTTAATCATGTAACTATGGAGTTTTCAGACTGTCACTATCTGGTCTCTAGGGGGAAACTACATGGTAAATTCTGTAAGGAAACCAACAATAAAATTTCAAGTGCTTAGTTCTGTATCCCAATAGACCAATTCTGAAGAAAAATTGAAAGATGTTTCTGCCACCATATATCTTATGAATGGGTCTCCAGTGAAGGGGCAATAAATTCATTGCTGCTTGGGGCTTGAGACAGTGAGTGGATATAGTATTTTCAAAACAGTACAATTATATTACTAAATATATTCTTCATAAGGTTTTACCTTAGCTTTACATAAATTTACCTTGCTATATATGTAGTCATCCACCTAACTCTGCTTGTAATATATTCAAACACAGATATTAGTTAAATGTTTAAGATAGGGGGCCTTTTTTGTTTTACACCACTAGAATAGGCATTATAGAGAGGAAAATCTCCAAAACAAGCATGTCTCTTTAAATACCTTTGCTCTCACTCAGTTTTCCACAGTGAATTTATCCATTAAGAGAAAATACTTTTTTGCTTTTTTAAATTCAACAGCTCTACACAAAGCATTCTGTTTGAAAAAAAATATATTTTAAATGTGTGTGTTTCATATTCTTTGATCACATTGTCAGGGTCACCTCCTGGTTAAAACAGAGATATGAGTCAAGGAAACTATGTTCTAGTTTTCACTGTAACTAATTTACTGTGAGATTCTGGACAAAAAGTTTTCTCCTCTGTGCCTCTAACTCCCATATATAGAGAATAAGAATATTAGCCATTGAGGGTTTAATATTCTTTCAGAATCTCCTAAAGATGTTCAACTTAAACAGGAGAGGTTTAGATTGGATATAAGGAAGAAATTCTTTCCTGTTAGGGTGGGTGAGGCACTGGAACGGGTTGCCCAGGGAGGTTGTGAGTGCTCCATCCCTGGCGGTGTTCAAGGCCAGGTTGGATGAAGCCGTGGGTGGCACGGTTTAGTGTGAGGAGTCCCTGCTTATGGCAGGGGGGTTGGAACTGGATGTTCTTAAGGTCATTTCTAACCCTAACTATTCTATGATTCTATGATTATTGCTGTCAATATATGCATACAGTAATAAACAGACTACATTTAAATAGCAAAAGTATCTCTGGCGTTTGTACAGTCAGACATGAGAAAAAGAGAAAGAACCATTTCAAATGTTAATCTTATGGTATTTGAAATTTGAAATAAAAACAGAGAATGAAAAGATAAATTTTTTTTTCTGCAGATAACCACGGCTTTAAAACCAAAATCCAACCAACCAAAAGCTAGTCTGGCTAATTTTATCTTTTGATTTATATCTCCCATTAATAAAATCATAGAATGGTTAGGGTTGGAAGGGACCTTAAAAATCATCTAGTTCCAACTCCTCTGCCTTCCACTAGATGAGGCTGCTCAAAGCCCCATCCAAGCTGGCCTTGAAAACTTCCAGGGATGGAGCATTCATAACTTCTCTGGGCAACCTCTGCCAGTGTCTCACCACCCTCATAGTGAAAAATATGTATTATTTTTATCTTATTATATATCTTATTTATATCTAGTATAAACCTACCATCTTTCACTTTAAAGTAATTGCCCCTTGTCCTATAACTACCTGCTTTCAGATTTCCTCTAGGCCCCCTTTAAGTACTGGAAAGCAGACTGGAAAACAGACATAAGGTCTCCCCTGAGCCTTCTCCAGGCTGAACAAACCCAGCTCTCTCAGCCTGTCTTCATAGGAGAGATGCTCCAGCCCTCTGATCATCTTTGTGCCCCATCTCTGGACTCACTCCAACAGGTCCACATCCCTTTTGTTGGAAGACCCAGAGCTGAAAATTGTACTCCAGTTCTTTAGCATTTTTGTTTTATAATTGCAAGAAGATATTCAAGTTGCAGGAAAAGAATTATAATGGCCAGGTTACAACCTGGTCTCATTCATTGATTTCCACCAGTTACATTACATAGCTCACATACATGGGATTGAATTGGGCTAGGAACACCAGCTCATTTTCAACAGCTTCCTTACACTGAATGACAACTCAGAAGGACAAGCTCTTGTCCTGGGTTGATTTTAAAGTGTTGGCCCAATTGTTTGCTAAGCAGCAAAATAACACTGGTTGTCAGTCATGCAGGTTTTATGTTAAACTAGTTTCCTATTCCCAAAAAGTTGGAGTAAAATTGCAAAATAGGCATTGTCTCAGAAGATTAACAGCTTCAGGAAAATATGTATTATAAATGACTGACGTTGCAGAAGACAAGATAAATATTGGGCCATATGTTTTAGTAGCATTTAATGCTAAAATTATTTCAAAATCTTGTTCAGATGCTAAAATTACCTTTGCTATTAAAGGAGGAAAGTAAGATTGTGCTGAACCTAGAAGAACCACTGTAAAGCAAAAAGGAATATTTTTAATGGAAATGTGGAAAATATCTGGGTAAAGTCACCACGTATTGGAAAAATTATGTGACTTAATAGAGAGAAAATAATGACTTAATGTCATCAGCCCTTCATTATGGATCACAGCATAAAATAATATCTTGGGGTGCGGGGGGAAGAGGATGTGTGTTTGGTTTCCATCTAACGTAACAAAAGGCTTAATAAAATTTGCTTTGCAGTTTAGGAGCCTCTTCTCTTTGACTGAATTTGTCAGTATCAGCTATTAAAAAAGTGTATTAATTATTAAACAAAATTAAAATATTAATTAATATTAAATAATAAGCATTAGCTAAATTAATAATTAAAGACACAGCAATTGAACAATTGATTAGCACTAGTTCTTAGACTTTATTTATGGTTTGCTAACTTTCACACATTTTGGTATGAAGCCTGTTCAAGGGTGTAAGTAAGTGTCATTCTTTTAGTATCTCATATGAATTCTTAATTTCACCAAATAGCCTAAAGGTAAAGGACTAAAATTTCAATGAAGAGACCATCACCCCCTTTCTTATAAATGTGTGTTAGCAGGAACTGTATTTTTACGTTTTTGATAAGATTTGATATTCCAATATACTGATTTGTAACATTCTATAGATAGTGGATTTAGAGAACCTGCAGAGTGATTCAACAGACTGAATAGTATGGTTACAATTCACTTATCTAGATAAAGATGGTTGCTGTCATGTGAAACATCCCAGAGCATCTGATTTGTTTGCATGGATCTGGGAGAAATGACATGGGATCCACAAGTAATCCTGATGCATTTCTGGAGAGGAAAGCAGAGGCCTAACAAGGTGTCCTGGGTTCAGCTGTAACTTGTTTTTTTTCTCCTTCCTAGTGGCTGGTTCAGTGCTTTGCTTCGGCTTTAGTCTGAGAACAAGGCTAGTAACACACCAGTAGCTCTTACTCTGAGCAATGACTTTTCAGTCTTTCAGGATCTGCCAGTGAGAAGGGGCACATGAAGCCAGGAGGGAGCAGAGACAGGACACCTGATCCAAGCTAGCCTAAGAGTTATTCCAAACCATAGCATGTCACGCCCTGTATATAAACTGGGGGGAGTTACCCAAAAGGGAGCAATTGCTGCTTGGATTGAGCTGGGTATCACTCAGCAGTTAGTGAGCAATTGTATTGTGCATCACTTATGTTTATTGTTTGTGTTTTTTCCTTCCCCCTTTTAGTTTTGTATTTTCTCCCCTTATAATTTCCCTTATCATTAGTTATACTAGTAATTTTGTATTTTACCTTAGTTACTGGCCTGTTTTTATCTTAACCTGTGGGGTTTGCGTTCTTTCAGGTTTTCCCCCATCCTACCTTGGAGTGGGGAGGAAAGGAGGAGGGTGAGTGTGGTGAGTGCAACTGTGTGGTGCTGAGTTACTGCCTGGTCTTAAACCACAAGACAAGGTAGCCTAGAAATTTTAAAATACTAGAAATGTGTTTCTGTTTCTGTTTTCTGAATGTCATTGACTCTGCAGATTTGATTTCTACCATGAGCTTAGACTAATAATATAAAGTCACTAAATTTTAGAAAACCTAAATGATGTTTGGTATCAGAATACAAATCTGAATCTCACTCTTTGTGGCCTATGACACAGGAGGTAAATAACATCAACAGGTTTGGATGTAGTGCAATTGGATGTAGTGCAGGAAGTTTGGAAACTTATTTGAACTTCCATGATCTAAAGATCTAGGTAATTAACACTGAGCCTTCAGGGGATTATAGATTTCAGGTTCCTGGAAATAGAAATTTTAAGCACAGGTTCAAGGTTATCCAGCACTTCTGCAAGATACAAACTCCCCCCCAAAACCAAAACAAAACCAACCAATCAAACAAAACCCTGAGGAAAAAAAGTTTTTTCTAAATTTCAAGGTAGGTTTGGACTAGAGAGGGAATAGAAGAGAAGTCAATTCAGATCCAGGTGAAAAAAAAAAAATAACTTTCTAGGCTAATTGCTAAATGTCTGACAATTGTATGTGCTACGAAAATGTATGGACAACTGAGTCCTAGCAGAGTAGAAAATTAATTGTTAAATAGAAAAAGGACTTGAATTGTTCCCTGCATGTCCAAAAAAGTAGCTTAAACCTCTGACTCAAGCAAATCCAAAATTAATTAAACATTGAACATTTCTGAAATTCCAAAAATATATGGTCACCTTTCTTTAAAAAAAAAAGTAAAATGTTCACATCAGTAAATATTCTATAAGGTTTGAACTGGAATGTAAAATAAAATATAAGATAATATTAAACGATTCACACATTTGAGAACTACAAATCAAAATTATGCAAAATCAAAGCACAACTAGAGGTCTAATTAAGAGCTCCTGATTACAAAGAAAGATGTAAAATAAATATTTTAAGGCAATTGGCCAAGCAGATTAAAAATAATATTTTTGTAAATCCTGATATTGCGAAGTAGATTCAACATTTCCTGTGTTCAAGATACTATTTACTTTTTCCAGCTTTTGTCACTCTTGCATAAAATACTAGATCTCAACAAAAAATTCATTCAGAATCTATGGGAGTCACTACAAAACAAGCTGGTGAGAAATATTCAATGATTTATGGAGTATGGACAGGTACAAATAAAACTAAAACCAAACAGAAGTATCTTTCTTTGGCCTGCTGTAATAGCTGGGTCATATTTCAGGGTTGGCTGTTTTACATGATGATGCATGTAATGGAGGATGGTATTTATCAGTGTATGCAACCTAACAAATAATCGAGTGACTAAGTAACTTGGGGTTTGTCCAGGAATTTGGAGTAATTCTTATACACATGAAGAAATAAGTATGTTGCTTCTAACATTTTCTTGATTTTATTTTATTTCTCTATGGGGGCACCTTTGAGCTGTAATGTTTTCAGTCTTCCAGATGAGTTTACTGCAGGTTCCAAGTAGAGTTGCTTTTATTTCTCTCTTGTCAATATAGTAACAGAGAAATTAGTATTAAACTCATGTTTCAAAGTCGTGATTGCCTCCTAGAACACTAAAGGAAACACTGAGGGCTTGGAGGAGCACTGAGGAGTGCTCTTGATGTATTTGTTTGATAGTTGCAAGAAAGTATTTCAGATTTCTCAACAGCAGAAAAAGTTACTGGCTGGAAGAATTTTGCTAAATATTGTTCTTGAGTGGCAGACACATTTTGCAGCTATTGCTTTTTGGAGAGTGATTTTTATTTTTTTTTTTTTTTTTTAATCTAACACCACCTATCAAAATCTGAACTAATATAAAAAGAATGAAATAATTTTTGTTCTGGAATTATTTTTTTCTTTTTTAAAATATTTTTTTTTTTTTTTTTAATCTAACACCACCTATCAAAATCTGAACTAATATAAAAAGAATGAAATAATTTTTGTTCTGGAATTATTTTTTTCTTTTTTAAAATATTTTTTTTTTTTTTTTTAATACTTGCTTAGTACAGATGAATTACAGTTTAGCTAGAGAAAAAAATTTATTGACAGTTGAACAAATAACTGTGAAACCACTTTGGACATGTTGAAAATTAGCTCAGAAGAAAGATACGGGCTTCAGCTTTCTTTCATTAGTAGTGGCAAAATTCACCTCTGACTTGACTGCATACGTGGCAAATGAAAAATTAAGGATTAAGAACTGTGTTTTTATGTTCAAGATGCATTGGGTAGATTTCACTTTTGTTTACTGAGGAAAATTAAAAAAAAAAAAAGGGAAAAAAAGAATGAGAGAAATGTAGAAAGAAAAGAAAACTCAGTCTATTAGATTTAAGTTTTCAGTTTGGTTTGATGGACTCCAGAGGAGGCAGAAGCAGGAAGTAAGGTGTCATATTCTATTCCTTTAGGACTCCTGACTAATGAGAAAGTCTCTAAGGTAGGTAAAGTATGTTCTCATTCCAGTGTACTTTGCTCTCTCTACAAAAATCACTCTAAAGCTTTTGAAAACTTTCAATCACTGGTTTGCAAAGGATCATAATAATGAAGTATTTTGCAGAAGCTCAAACACACAATAGAGACTATAGCTCAAAACTCTGAACCTTACACTGAGGTGTCGAGGCCATGGTCCTCTGCCCTCTAGCTTAATGACAGAGAGGAGGATATTTTTATAATTGCTGATTATATCTCACTATTTGAAAGACAACTTTTCCACTGTTATCAATGCAACAAAGGGGAACTGGTAAATAATGGAAAAAAAATGAGACAGTACTTATCAAAGATGGAAAATGCACAAGTGTGAACGGTAGCAGACAAGGATGTAGCTTGAAATTTGCTATATTTACTTTTTCTGCAGTAGGTGCTCCATCTGCAGAAGTATGAAAAAGACTGGGATATTGGGAAAAACGTGTTATTAGCTTCTATTTTCCCTGGATGATTTTCATTTTCCTTATAACATCATGTACTACTCAACAGAAAGTCATCTGTTCAGTGGATACGCTGGAGGGAAGGAATGGCATCCAGAGGGACCTTGACACACTTGTGAGGTGGGCTGATGCCAACCTCATGAAGTTTAACCATGACAAGTGCAAGGTCCTACAGCTGGGTCAGAGCAATCCCAGGCACAGCTACAGGTTGGGCAAAGAGGAGATTGAGAGCAGCCCTGCAGAGAAGGACTTGGGGGTGGTGGCCGATGAGAACATGAACATGAGTCAACAGTGTGCGCTTGCAGCCCAGAAAGCCAACCGTATCCTGGGCTGCATCAAAAGAAGCGTGACCACCTCAAAGGAGGTGATCCTGCCCCTCTACTCTGCTCTCATGAGACCTCACCTGGAGTATTGTGTGCACTTCTGGTGTCCTCAACATCAAAAGGACATAGAGCTGTTGGAACAAGTCCAGAGGAGGGCCACGAGGATGATCAGGGCACTGGAGCACCTCCCATACGAAGACAGGCTGAGAAAGTTGGGGCTATTCAGCCTGGGGAAGAGAAGACTGTGTGGAGACCTCATAGCAGCCTTCCAGTATCTGAAGAGGGCCTATAGGGATGCTGGGGAGGGACTCTTCATTAGAGACTGTAGTGACAGAACAAGGGGTAATGGGTTAAAACTTTAAGAGGGGAGGTTTAGATTGGATCTAAGGAAGAAATTCTTTCCTTTTAGGGTGGTGAGATGCTGGAATGGGTTGGCCAGGGTGGTTGTGAGTGCTCCATTCCTGTCAGTGTTTAAGGTCAGGTTGGATGAAGCCTTGGGTGACATGGTTTAGTGTGAGGTGTCCCTGCTTATGGCAGGGGCGTTGGAACTAGATGAGCTTAAAGTCCCTTCCAAGCCTAACTATTCTATGATTCTATGAATGTAAGCAAAATATGACACATGGTCTCCTTGTATTCAATTTTATAGACACATGAAAGAAATCATGGTAAGAGAAATATAGCCTAGCACAGACTGGGTACTAGGTGAATTGCTGAAAGTGATTTTAGTGCCTACATTAAGCTCCTAAGTGAAGTGTGGTATTTCTCGGTTCCCAGGGGTTATCTGTGGAGAAACATCTCATGTTCACTGTCAAACTTCAGAAAACATCACATTTCTTTTAAAGTAATTGGATGGCTAAAAGTTAATTCAGCTAAAACATATTACCAAGAAAATATATAGAAGCTGAGTAATTGCTTTGGTTTTTCTCTAATGTCATTTGTTGTGAATAATCAATGCTGTCCAATATGTTTAACAAAGACATCAGATTTGACTTAACATTTGTTTCTTGATACTGGATTAACTATGGACATTTTTTTTATTTACTTTGCATTATCAAAGAGGTATTAAGATCACTAGATTTTGTTTATGAAGTTTCTTTCAGCTTGAAAGGGAAAAAAAAATCAATATTGGCCCCCTGTTATGAAAGAAGTATGCAAGAAAATTCCAGACATTTTTTTAAGTGTTCAGGTTCTTGTTTAGTTTTATTTTTTCTTGCTTTTCCATCCTAGGTATTTTCAGTCATACCCTAATTTAATATAAAATTCTGAGTCGTCTTTAAATAAAATTAGTATTTCATAACTCTCTCAGTAAAGAGTCTTGAGGATGTGACAATAGTAAAATTCTGTCCAGATACACAACATGTCGTAACAGTGCAGACAAATTTTATTTTTTTTTTCCCTACAGCTATCTAAACACAGTTTGGAAGGGGAAAGTGCATATAAATATATCAGTCTAGAAGTGACAAGGACAGCTTTGCAAAACACTTTTTAAATCAGTGAAATATACATTTAACCACTATGAAAATATACACCTCTCATTCCTGAGGTAGACAGACAAGATTTGAGGTCCTAACATAAACTTTAGAAGTCTTTAGAAGAGTTATAGCAACATGTTTAAGGGCCTGATCCTAATTCCAGTGAAATCAGACAGACATCTTGCCAATTATTTCAGAAAGACAGGAACCATGATCCAAGCTTTCTTGTAAAATACTTTCTCTCACTTTCCAAAGTGTAGTCCTACTCTTAGCGTCTACATATTGATGTCTTTTCCTCATAAAAATTGTAATTTGCCATTTAACTTCTTCCTGTAAAATTATACTTTTAAGAAATGGAATTTGCTTGTAATGGCTCAGGATCATGCATATAGAATGAAGATTTTATGACACAGTTTGGAGCAGATGGAAAAACACCAGTGTAAAATAAATGGAGGTTGAGAGTGCACAGCATGGAGTAAAGAAAGAGGCTTGCTATACTTTAGTTTGCAGACCTGTTAATGATGACTTAGGTAGACCTAATTAGCACTCAGGGGGACTCTGCTTTTCTTGTCTGGATTGGAACTGAAAGATTAGGCATTCAAAACTGCCTATGTTAGAGGGTCATATATCTGACTCTTTCTTTAAAACCACCAATATATGAAGGAATCCCACTGGTTTCTTTAGATGTTACATACTTCTTCATTAAAGAATATTTATGCAGCATAATGAAAGAATACATAGGCATAGATGTGGGTTTAATATGGATGACTGCTTTTGTTTGTCTAAACAATATATATTTTTTTCAAATACAAACAAATATGTTAAAATGTTATTACTATTCTTGGATTTGGTGTGATCCAAATCTTACTAAACAATCAATGTGTGGAAACCAGATACACTAGATTTTATCAAAACCATAAGATAATACACCTCAATATTTTCCCAACTGTAAGGACCTTGTTTATGTATTAAAAATGGAAACAGTTTCCAACAGTGCTCCTAATTCACAAATATAAAGATTTATCTATTCCTTTCTTCCTGCTTTTTCTCAACAAAATAAATATGTCAACTTTATGTAAAAAACATAAACATCATCTGAAGTTTCCTTGCACAAAAGAGGCAAGATCATGCTGCCTTTTAAGCTATTACATATTTGATCCAGATGACAGTGTCTCAATAATTTCCCAAAACCAAACAGGCTGGACTTTTGAAGAAGGCACAACTCCTAGAAATGCCTTTGAGTGTTTCTGCTGGGTATGGGTGTGTAGTATCATGACATGATGTCTTTTTGTATAGGAGCAAACCAGGTAATTTTTAAATTGCTGTAACTTGGTAACACTGTTTCAGGTCAGTGTTTTATATGCATAACGAATAACAAACATTGTTTTAAGAACCTATCCGAAAAACAAAAGTGGAATAATTTTGCTACAGAGTCAATCACAACATCATAGGAACAGTAGCTGGAAGAGGCTTCTGGGGGTCATCTAAACTCACTTCCCACTAGGTGGGGGAATATTACCTATTCTTTTGCTGTATGTTGGAGTTTCATTCTACTATAGTTTAAGTTTCTGGATGTCCTTAGCACATATATGAAGCCCAATGCAAAGTTAGTCAATAAGTACATTTTTCATTTGGCCTTAACCAGTTATTGTACTGAATCTTAATACTTGCGTGTTATAGTTTTAGTGGCGGGGGGGAAAGGAACAAAATTCCATCTGCTTGTACATGGCAGTCTACATATCCAGAATGTTGTCCAGGAAACATATGTACCAGAGAGCAATTGGACTTCTAATTCTATGTTCTGTGTTGGAAATGCAACTTTAAGCCACTTAGAAAAACCTTTATAAACAGTGACCTGAGTTCCCTGAGGTGTAGTCTGAAGCTGGTATTTGCTCTGTTCTGAAAAGGAAAATTAAAAAAAAAAAAAAAAAAAAAGGAAAAGACAAAAAAAAAACATCCAAAAATT
>NDXB01001068.1:13939-24931 GCA_002631895.1 Agapornis roseicollis
AAGGAAAATTAAAAAAAAAAAAAAAAAGTCAGGAAAAGGACATAAAAAAACATCCAAGATGTACTGGTTTGTTCTTGAAGCCTAAGCAGAAGTGAACTTACCTACCAAAACCCATAATTTCTTTCCCTCATGCTTCTGCACTCTGTTTTTAAGGATAAGAAATAATTTAGTGTTACACGATTCCCTCTCAACTGACTGGTTTAAAGATGATTTTGATATCTGCTATATAATCTAAGGCAAGTAAGGTAGGTTACATTTTGCAGAGACATGGAGGATTATTTCCTAGTTAGATAACACCCAGAGGAACGCATTTAGCAAAGTTTTCCTCTGAAGTCACTGCTAAATTGATAAATTGTTCATGTCAGAGTTACAGTGTTATTAATGTCAGATTTCAGAGTTTTTGATGCTGTGGAACTCCTTACAGCTTTTTCACAGTCTCAGTGAACTCAAGTCCAAATTTTTCATTGCAGAAACACTAAGATATGCAGACATAAAAGAGCAACAGAATATTAGCTGATTAAATGTTTATATATTTACTCAAAATGCATAGCAACAGAGTATAGGTCTAAAAGTGGTAATACGTGAAAACTAATCTTAGCTAATCTGTCTATGGTATATCCTTTCCCTTAAGAATGTGATTTTTACTTACCTATCAAGCTTAGTGAAGTTATGAAACTTCATTTGTCAAGAGGTCTTGACGCTGCACTTCTCACTGTTTGCTTTCCCTGCCAGCACTTGATATCACTAGTGGACAGGCACTCTAGTAAAAAATCCCATTTTTTTCGAAATGGAGATATTTTTCACATTCAATGACCTACTCATATATTCCATAATACATGTGCTAGTATAAAATCAAGGTAGAGGGTGTCTCTTGGGTATGACTAGGAGAGTGGTGTTAGCAGCTTGAAGCAATTGTGTTTACATTTTGCTCCATCAATACCTGATTTTTCCAGCTCCTAACAGTTCTTTTGAAATTCTTTCAAAGAATTATTATTTCCTTTTATGTAGAGGAAGAGACTGTGTGGCAAAATTAATTGAATTTCATTTGAAATACTATCATTACTTTTGGTTAATTTAAGCTTGGACTAAAAGCTATCGTACAGAGAAAGACACAGACTCAAGTTGACCTATAGTGAAGAATAAACCAATGAGTTACCCAGTAAGTGTGCCTGAACATCATCTTATTGCCAGCTTTGGAGAAAAGTAACAAATAAGTCCTGTAAAAGGGAGTGGAATTAAATTAAATTAAATTAAATTACATTGAATTAAAATTACATGTATTTATGAGGATTAGTTTTGATGAGGTTTTGTCAAAGGGAGGTCTTCTTCTAAGGAATCACACAATAACAAACAAGACAGGGGCTTTGGATGTCCACAGTGGTTCCTGACTACTTTTTAAGTCGTACCAGGACAAAAATCTGTCATTGCATGGCAAGAGGACCATTTTGAGGGATCATATGAAGACAGGCTGGGAAAGTTGGGGCTGTTCAGCCTGGAGAAGAGAAGGCTGTGTGGAGACCTCAGAACAGACTTCTACTGAAGGGGGCCTATAAGGATGTCAGGGAGGGACTTTCCATTAGCGACTACAGTGGCAGAACAAGGGGTAGTGGGTTTAAACTTAAACAGAAGTTCAGGTTAGGTGCAAAGAAGAAGTTGTTTACTGTGAGAGTAGTGAGGCAGTGGAACAGGTTGCTCAAAGATGTGACAAATGCTCTGTTGCTGGCAGTGCTCAAGGTCAGGTTGGACAGAGCCTTGGGTGATATGGTCTGGTATGAGGTGTCCCTGCCCATGGCAGCAGAGTTGGAACTAGGTGATGTAAAGGTCCTTTACAATCCCAACTATTCTATGATTCTATGATCTGCAATTTCCTCCAAGCCAACTTCAGATTGCTTAGTATGGTTCCACAGACTCTTGCTAGAGAGTTACCAAACAAGAGAAAGAGCTCTTTGCTGCATCACCTTTTCAATAATCTCTGAGTGTGGGGAGTTCAGAATTAAAAAAACCTCAGCACAATCCATCTATACATTTCAGAATGCAGGCTGTAGCTTTTACAGTTCATGCAGCAGTTCAAATTACCAAACGCTTGGGGAATTTCAAAATATAAACAACTCCTAAAGGTGAAGTCTTGGCTCACACAAAACCATTGGCTTCATGGACACTGGAGCCAAGGTTTAATTCAATGCACTTCTGGTGCTTAAAATGGTGTTATATGACCACATGGACTCTAAAACAAATCTGTTCCTAATGGAACTGTTTGGAATAAAAAAAAGAAGAGATAAGAAAATGAAGTGATATATCATATTGGTTCAGAAGGTTGTCTTTTCCACATTAGGAAAAGGAAAGATGAAGAACTGTGTGTAGGGAGACAACCCTTCTCCCACAGGCAGTTACAAACACAGAATATGTAAAAGAAAAGAAATGGAAAGTGAAAAGGATTGATTAAGTGTGAAATAAGAATACTTACATTCTTTCAGTTCCACAAAACCACAGGTTTTGGCAAAAACAGTATCTCTTACCCAGAAGCATAAATTTCCAGATGTAGTAGGGGCTATTTATGAATTGATTTTTAGTCTTTTATTCTGTGCTTCATTATCTTTTATCTTTCAAGTCTTCGTATCCCCCTACTTGAAACTAATATTCCCACTTCTACAAGGATACTTTCTTGTAGAAGCAAATTAAAAACCAAAACAAATAATAATAATCATTAAAAAAACCCCAAACAAACAAAAAAAACAAAACCCCACCAAACCAAACAAGAAGAATCCAAAATCAGAAACCCAACAAACCAGCCAAAGGAAAAAAATATAAAAATAAAAAAAAAAAAAACCAAAACAAAAACCCCACCCCAAAGTGAAGAACTAGCAGTATTATTACCTCTGCTCTCTAATTTGGTATTCATCAAAATTGCCTGAGAATACACTTGCTTCTGTGGTGTGAGTCTCAGAATTCACTTCAAATCATTTCACTGTTTAAAAGTAAGAATCAGTTACTTGGTTTCCTGGCAGCGTTGGTAACTTCACACCCATGAACTTTAAAACAGTCTAATCCTGGCTTGAGCCTGCAGAGATACTGAAATAATAACTCCAAGAGACAAGCTGCTGTTGCTACCTGCCTCAGGACTCAGTAGATGGTAGAATTGTGCAGATGATTAATTGTTCATTTTCCCCCAGATTTCAGAAAGAATTCAGTATTTTTGCTTTGAAATTCACTATTTTGCTGCCATTATGCATGAAGTATTTGTGTTAGGTGTGTTGCTTTTGCAAACCACTTCTTTGTCCTTCATCTTTCTCCATCAAGTAAATTTACATTTCAGAGCTGGACAGCCTGCAACCTGTGCTGGGGCTGTCCTCTGTTCAATGTGCAGAGCAGCCCATCTGGCCAGAGAAACAAGAACTAGGACACAGTCAGCTAAGAAGATGAATTACTTGCAGCTGAATACAAGTGCTTTCCCTGTAAATATTATGCTAAGAAAGATAATTCTGATCTGTCTTGTCTGGGAACATATGAAAAGAATTCACCCTCAAATCTAATTACTGTAACAGATCAGGCTATCTGAATGTTTGCAACTGTAAGCTGTAACCTTGACTATATTTCAGAGGAATAGAAAACAAGCCAAAACAAAAGATTAGTAGTAGTTCCAAAAAATAGTGTTCCTCAAAAGTGAAGGAACTTGTGGCACTAAATGTGCTACTTCTGGCTGCACAACTTGATTTTGTTTTACCACTGTGCAGACAGGGAACCCAGGTGAATGCTACTGCAAATACTGGGAGTACAATGAACTTTATCTGGATTCAGGATTATCTCATTACTGAAAGAAGTTTGCCTGTTAGGCATACCATTGGTCTATTGAGCAACAAGCAGGGAGAATATAGTAAGACAGGTTGACATCTGTATTCCCCTCAGGGCAGCAAAGGAAAAGGTCTCCTAGGAGAATTTACACTATGTTAAAAACCCCAGGTTCATAATCTGAGAATGAGTAATTTACATAAAAGACTGAACAAACAATAAAAATGGGGAATTTCAAAGGAATTTGGATGGGGAAAGACTGTTCAAAGACACTGTGTTGGCATTGTAAAAATAGCTATAGAATATTAGAGGAATAGCAAGCAATCTTCAGAAAACATATGCTTAAAAGCAAAAGCTATTTAGTAATGGCCCTAAACAATAACAGTCTGAGAAGAAAGTTTGCCTATGTACTTGAAGGAAAGAAGTGATTTTATTAATGTTATTTTTAATATTTTTATTAAAGTTGCAAGGAACAACAAACAGCATTTACAAATCAGCATGCCATTAACAAAGCATCCCAGAGCAGATTTCTATTTGTTAGCAATTACTGCATCACTTGCTCCAAGTAAAAAGTTGGTTCTTTCTGCAAAATTGCTGGTTTGAAAATTAGATTGGCTTAATTGTGTTTCCTACAGAAGAGTGATCTATTTTTCATAAGAAATATATATATCCTAGGGTAGATGTTTCCGTATAAGCCAGCAATAAATAACACATATCCTCTTGGAGCAACCCTAACCAGGAGTTGTAAGATAGAATTCAGGCCAGTAAAACCCCCTACATTTAGATGACATAGATAAAGGAGAAAACTAAATTTCAACAGACATTTTATGAAATATTTGCCTAAGATTGCTGCAAGAGGAGTATGAGAAAAAAAATACATCTCCAATCAGAGAGAAGTAAAACCCAGAACCTGTGGGAGCTTGCAAAGGGACAGCTGTAACTTGATCTCATCACTCATCAGCAGTTTTTAGAACTTCCATGAGACATGAGAAAGTCACTTGAATGTTTTTTGCATAAATATCTCAGTCACATGGGGATAAAAATCGCAACATAAATCCCATGTCCTTGCTGTAATATGTTACTAAAAGTCTTTTATTTGCAGAAAAGCTTGCAGTTTACCAATTTCATAGCTGTTCCTTCTGCATACTTGAGAAAGAAATTAGGAAGAGATTCAAGTATCCCTAAGAAAGCCTCACTTGACAGAGATTTTACATACCAATAAGAATATTAATACTTTATATTCAGTAATTTGCCAAATTTAATAACCCGTTCTTCAAGGAGCTTTAAGAGTGTTACTACTTAAATAAGGAGGAAAAGAAAATCAAGATAAAGCATTAGTGAAGCTTAACTTTACCTTCTCTAGGGAGTTAATTGAAATTCTTAAAATTAGAAGTCATCCTTATTCTTCTAGTAGTCTCCATTTCTCACTGAATAATGCCCTGGAAAAATTTCTTGGTCACTTGGAAAAATTAAAAACCTTTCTGCTTCCTATGAGCAGGAGGACTGCAAGGCATGCCATCCAATACAGCCTCAAAAAATGAGGCTTCTACAATGACATTTGTGGGCTTAATCTCACTTTTAGATAACAATCTTGCATGAGCTCAAGGGATTAATTAGGTCCCAAAATTTGTTTTCAAGTGTTGCCAAATTGTCATCTCCTCAATCTCTTTTTCTGTTGGAGTGATTACATTAATAAGAATACAACAGTTTGAGTCTAATCTCCAAAATCCTAAACTTTACAAAGTAAATATTTTGCTGATCCATCAGCATTTATTAATCACACCAATCACTCTGAGGCCAAATACCTTCATTACGGTTTGTGATGCTTGCCCCATAGAGGCAGAAAATTTATTTGCTTAACCCTTTAAAGAACAAGAAGCTCTTTTGAAAGAGCACCTATGCCTGGGAGCACTTTCTTGGAAATAATCAGGTTTTTAAAACAGTCTAAATTGTCTTATACTAGAAAGGCACAGAACTAACCAAATAACATGTCATATTATTACAAATATATGTGAATTTATCCCATGTTGTAATATAATCAGTATATTTATCCTGGTGCTCCCTTGAGAAAAATGAAATAAAAGAAAGCTATTCCATAAGGGGCTTTAGAATGGAAAATAATTGGAATAGGAGTTTTACCATCTATCTGCCAATCTGTCTGTCAGTCTATCTACGTCTAATCTGCAGTGCATTATCTTTTTGTCTGCTTAGTTTTTTTTCAAGATCTGTTGGAATCAACAGAGAATTTAGATTTTTCATCTACTCAAAGTGCAAACAACGAATGATAAAAATGCTATGCACTGTATTGTACCTATTAGTTGATGGCTTCTTCAATTTGGAAAAGTGTTTTTAGGCACTGCCTTTGGGAAACATTCTTTCTCATAATGCCCGAATTTAATGGCAAGAGGTTAAAGGCAGGAAGAAATAGGATTCCTTCTGGTGCCAACCTTAGAAAAGCTTCAAATTTTTCGAATATAGCATGTACAGTTTCAATCATGACTTATGAAATTAATATTTTAATTTTAAATAAATCAGAGAACAGGAACAAATAAATGCAGATATTCATTAAAGACAGTTTTGTATCTGTTTGGAAAATGTCTTCTAACTTTTCTTTTTTTAAAAATCATTTTGCAATTTTGATATCATGCGAACATGTCATAACAGAGAAGTTGGTTATTTAAATTCTTATTCAATACCATATGCTTAAGCAGAAAATAAGCTATACATGCAAGCTGCAAAAGATGGTGTCTGATGGAGTGGAACCTGAGGCAGAGGAAGCAAGTTTACAATTATCACAGGACCAAATGATAATAGATATAAAGACTGAAATATGACTCTTATACTTTGCCCTGATCATGCTACTCCACTTTCTTGGAGAATGCTAGTAAATATATAAAGCATAAACATAAATAACTTTGTTAAGAAAAAAATTGTAATGATTGCAACACGTGTAACACTATCTTTTTAACTACATCCAATGGAATGTTTACAAATATGTAAATATTTGATAAAGACACATTATAAGCTTAAAAATAAGTTGAGTAATTTAATTAGAAATGTGATGTTCATCTAATAGAATAAGAAACAAAGGATTTGAATGCAGCTCAAAATATACATAAAAACCATGCCTCCCCATTTAATTGCTCTAATATTTTAAAAAGAAGGTATTATTATTGTTCTACATTTGCAGGTGTATTCTTGTGAGAAGATAATTCTTACCTTACTAATTTTGCCCCTATTTCAAAAAATCAAATTTTTTAAGTTGGGTTTTGACTTTTTTTTTTAATATTGATTCATATTTTAAATGTGCTATCCCAAATGTGTTTGTAAATAACTCATTTACATCTATGCCTTTGCTTGCAAAGAGCTCTCCTGAGGCTTCTCCATGAACTATGTCTTTCCCTTTTTTTATGCTGTGTTTGTTCCCTCATTTTCTTAGGTGCTGACAATTCATTACCTTCTGATCCCACATCAAACATCCTTGCTAATGAACCAAAACCTTTATGGGCAGTTCACCTCCTCTGATTCTACTTTCTACTGTTCACTAAACAGTTGTCATGGTTTAAACCCAGCCACACAGCTCGTTCACTCTCTCAACCTCCCTTTCTTGCCCTCCCCTTGCTTCCAGAGGGGTGGGGAGGAGAATCAAAAGAATGCAACTCCCACAGGTTGAGATAAGAACAGTTTAGGAACTAAGGTAGAACACAAATTACTGCTGCTACCACCAATAATAATAATGATAAAGGAAACAACAAGGGAAAAGAATACAGCATCTCACCAACCACTGACAGATAACTCACGACACCCAACCCCAACTCAGCACTGACTGAATACCTCTTCCAACCCCCCCAAAGAACTAGCCCTTCCGGGTAACTCTCAGTTACATCCTGGGCACAACGTGCTATGTTATGGAATACCTCTTTGGTTAGTTTGGGTCAGGTGTCCTGTCTTTGCTTCCCCCTGGCCTCCCCTCCTCCCTGGCAGAGCATGAGGCTCATAAAGTCCTTGCTCAGAATAAACATTACTTAGCAACAACTAAAAACATCAGTGTTATCAGCTATGTTCCCAGGTTGAATCAAAACACAGTGCTGAACCAGCTACTAAGAAGAAGAAAAAANAGGAAAGTCCTTGCTCAGAATAAACATTACTTAGCAACAACTAAAAACATCAGTGTTATCAGCTATGTTCCCAGGTTGAATCAAAACACAGTGCTGAACCAGCTACTAAGAAGAAGAAAAAATGACTACTATTGCTGAACCCAGGACAACGGTTTAACTGAGAAGGCAATAGCTTTGATTTAACTTTATATACTGATGAACAGGACTGCCTTACAAGAACTTTTAGGAGAAGATTTCCTGCAGTTTCATAGATATTCTTGGTTTTCTAGTAATGACAAACTCTTTTAATTGAAAGAGTTAACTGGGTTATAATTGCATTATCAGGTATTAGTTACTGTCCTTATACTGTAATTTCCTGAACATTTATACAACTTCCTAATTAAAATTTATGCAGGCAGCAATAAACATTAAGTATGATGTTAGTTATTCAACTTGTTAGGATAAGTCTTGTAGTAATGTTGTATTTGAAAATGAAAATACGATCTCTTTATAACACATGCGGAAGACTACATCACACTCCCAACTGATATTGCTCAAAAAAGGACTTTGAAACCCTGGTTTTCTAGTACAAATAAAGAAATCATTCCAAGTAATGTGGAATGGAAGGTTATTTAAAAGCATAGGGTCAAGTTAATATTGAGCAAATAATAACCAGACTTTATTGTCATAAAGTGATATTTTATATAGGCACAGAAACAATTTTCTGCTTCTTGTGTTTAAAATAATGGAGCTGTAATGTGGCTATGTTTAATGAAAAGAGTGATAAACACTTAAAGCTGAACTTCTGACTATGCCAGACAGTGGAATTAGTTATGCAAGTGTGCAAAAAAAAACCTATTTTAGTATTTATTGGTTGTATACACAGAATTCACATATAGACTTCCAAAACTGTATAAAAAACCCTCAAACAAACAAACTCTAACAAAACTACAGTATCTAGATTAGCTATGGGTTAGGTATGAAAGGACAGATTAAAGGTGACAGTTTTAAAAACATAGCAATACTAAACATTGAGAAAAATCTCTGTTCCACCAACACTTGCTGAAACAAATTCCTTTCTGTTTCCCCCATTCCGGTTCTGGCCTTAACCACTCCCATTATACCAACACAAGCCAGAGCCTTTTCTTGTTCGTTTCTTTGAACTATTTCTTCAGATGTAAAAAAAAATACTGAAAAATATAATGCATCTTTTCTCCTGCCAGCTATTCATATTCTGAGGATTCAAAATATTTTTGACTGGCTTCATTTACAATTTCATTCTATTTATTATCTAGAATTAATTTCTTGTGCCTCATGTTGTTTAATAACTCTTTACTTATTCATCAGGAAGAGGCTGGTAATTAATTCCCAATCAGTGGAACAAAAGCTTTTCTCAGTTCCCCCTTTACCTTTCCATGGACACACTATGTGAAAAATTTAATTTCTTTTGTTTTGATTCTCACCAGCCAATGCATTTTATAAGACTTATGTAATGTGAAGTCTTCTAGGGAAATATTAGACTCCAAACTTTTTCCTGAGTGCTTTAGCTTCCAGGTAACAAAGGACAGATAGCGGTAATTATTTTTTTTTAAATTTATTTTAGATGACCAGGACACAGCTAATGACCCAAAAACATCCTCATAGGCAATGGGGAGATATTGATACTTCTGGTGTGTAACATGTCTCATGGTAATGAGTATCTCTAAAACAGAGCAAATGAATCATTCCCTGAAAATGTGTATTTATGAAATTATATCCACTGTCCTTGCCTGCACTATATTTCCCTCTTTCTCTCATCACCACCATGAGGCTAAACTATGACACATCCTTCTGTTCTCATTCTCTCTAACCTAATGCATATTGACTGGTTGTTTGCAATACAGAGAATACATAGATTTGCCCTACTAGACAGACAATCTGTAGCCTCATCTGGAGTCCATGACCTGAAAATTAAGGCATCAGTTATTAGATAATATGAAAAAATGTTTGCAATACATGTGTCTGAGGACAGAAATAATTCGTTGGGAAGTACTAGCCACTTGTATGAAAGCTGAGTAGCTATGCCATCAACAACCCCACATTAATGGTGATAATGAATAATGAACCTTTGCAAGGCAGCACATTCTTGTTTATCACATAATTGCCTGAGTCGCTACTTCGCAAATATTGCAAGGGACTACCAATAACTGCTGCCACTGATGCCAGAAGGAAGTTGGAAAATTCACTTAAGCTGTGTACAGAACCAGGAAGCACATTTAGAAAACACTTGGTGAGCTGTTGCTCCTTTGTGCAGATATGCCAGGGAGAAGATAGATTCACAGATGAGCAGGATCTCAAATTCCTCACAGTGTTCAAGAGTCAGATGTTTATAGGTGCTTACAGAAGTACAGTCTTAGTGCATGATGAACTTTTTTATGTTGAAAGAAGTTGCTCTATGGAATTCCTCTTAAATACGGGACTTTTTAAGCTGCCTTCTTGAGCCCGAACACAGAAATCATTTCAAGCAGTGTAGAGTGAAAGAACTATGGAAATAGCAAGTCTGTAGTTACTTTAGATCTGTAGATAAATAAATAAAACACAATTTGATCTGTCATGAAATTCAACCACCATGCTACATTTGGAAATTTGATTAAAAATGTATTTCTCTTTCACTTCCTATAGTAATTTTATGATTGAATCTGAATTGAGATAGCTGAATATACAGTTGTACTGAGGTCAAGAGAGTACAGAGATGATAATTCATATAAATTATATGGATTACACTACTACATTGCAAGGATCAGTACATTCTTAGGAAATTCTCATTGCTTAAGTTTTGCACTTTCACTGCAGATACTGCATTGACACTGATATATAAGGCTCTGGTTAGAGCTTATCTCCTTTAATATGATCATTCCGATAACTTCTATTTCATTTTGAGAGTTATTATACAATACAAGGCTACTGAACCTGATCTTCATTATTTCTTCTCTCATTTTCCTTTGCCATTCTCTTTAAACACCAGAGCACTGATCATTTCATTCTGTACTGTGTGACTGCTGTTGTCTTTTCCTCCCCGTCTCTCCCCCATATTTTTTTCTTTTTTTTTTTTTTTTTTTTCCATTTGTTT
>NDXB01001068.1:32472-72698 GCA_002631895.1 Agapornis roseicollis
TTTTTTTTTTTTTTTGTTTAGTCAGTCTTGACAACTCTTAACCTATTTTTTTTATCTACGTCACCTTTAGACATCTTTTTATCTTCTCACTAGTTCTGTAGATATCATTGTCCTCTGGTGTCATGGTTTAAACCCAGCCACACAGCTCGTTCACTCTCTCAACCTCCCTTTCTTGCCCTCCCCTTGCTTCCAGAGGGGTGGGGAGGAGAATCAAAAGAATGCAACTCCCACAGGTTGAGATAAGAACAGTTTAGGAACTAAGGTATAACACAAATCACTACTGCTACCACCAATAATAATAACGATAAAGGAAACAACAAGGGAAAAGAATACAGCATCTCACCAATCACCGACAGATAACTCATGACACCCCACCCCAACTCAGCACTGACTGAATACCTCCTCCAACCCCCCCAAAGAACTAGCCCTTCTGGGTAACTCTCAGTTACATCCTGGGCATGACGTGCTGTGGTATGGAATACCTCTTTGGTTAGTTTGGGTCAGGTGTCCTGTCTTTGCTTCCCCCTGGCCTCCCCTCCTCCCTGGCAGAGCATGAGGCTCACAAAGTCCTTGCTCATACTAAACATTTGAGCAGTAACTAAAAACATTCCTTTTATCAGTTCTGTTCCCAGGCCAAAACTCAAAAACATAGTGCTGCACCAGTTATTATGAAGAAGAAAAAGATGACTGCCACTGCTAAACCCAGGACATCTGGAACAAACTTAGGAGTTTGAGATTGCCTTATTCAATATATTTTTTATAACTCTAGTTCAAAATTGCTGAGTGTGATGGGACATTATAAGTAGAAATAATGAATAAACCGAACACCTTGTTTGTCTATTTTTGTTTAATTCTAAACTTCATTATTTTTCAATCAGGCAGATTTGTTAGAATACTTTTTCCAGAGGAATGTTGAATTCAAGTTATAAGTGGCTTGCAGACTAACGAGTGTAGTGCATGTAACAGTTCCTATTTATAGTACATTCAGCTGTATTGACTATCAAAACCTTATCATAGAAATTTTGTGCATACCTTTTTTCTATGCAGTCTGAAGGTATTCACATATCTGACAGTTTCTTTCAGTTTAATGTTTTCTTCTAATTGTGGTTCTCACTATTGTCAACAACAAAGATTGCATGGACTTCACTGGCTAACAACACATAGCACAAGAATCGTGATGGAAACTCTGCCTTTTCAGAGTTTCTTTACACCTTTTCAGAGCTATAAATTCACTGCAGTGTTAAAAGCTCACGTATCTTATCCATTTAATTTCACTGTATAAAGAATTTCTGAAGATATTTTGTTTTCTGTCTTATTCCATGACCTACAAAAGAATCTCATCAGTGTATAAATATCATTGTATACAGAAGCTACTGCAAATTATCCTGAAAAAATGCTATCCTTCCACAAAAGTTAGAGTTAACTTTTAGTTTCTGCAATTTGATAAAAAATAATCTAGACGACTCATGGGTATATCCACTGAAAATTATACACATTTCAGAATAAACACTCTTGTGTAATCAATTCATTGAGCAGCAGTGCCAGCTTGCAATACCACATCCAGCTGGGACAGTGCATCAAAAGTGAGACTCATACAGGAGGAAGAATGGTTGTGAAATACTCTCCTCATGCTCCTCATGTACATCAGTATGGTCATAGTTCTTTTTGCTATCATGTACGGTTCAAATGTTGATACTATTGAGTTTCCTTAACTTTGCTCAAAGAAATGAATAAAAAATTAGATGTGTAGATAGGCACATTTGCAGAAATGCTGGGGAAAATTTTAAAAGACATGTGTTTGTAAGGTAGCAAGACAATTTAAAATGCAGGTGGGTTTGGTCTCTTTTTTCAATCCTTTTGGATTACTCTCCAGAGCATGTGGCCCAACCATGAATCTGAACCACTGCAGGCAAAATAATGTAACAGTTGCATTTTGATTCTTGTTTTCCTCAGCAGGTTTTAATCTACATTATCTGTATTAAGGTATTTGGTTGAGAAAATTCAAAAAGGAATGGATAAAAGGGACCTGTCTAAGCAGTAGAGAAAAATCCCTCTAGTCTGCAATGAAGAATTCTAGAGATCAAACTAATTAGAAAGTGAGACGCATGTAAGTGTGTGGCAGGTGGGGAAAAAGGCTATCAAAGTGAAACATGTTTTCTTAGTGTTTCTCAACTGAGTCATGCAGAGACTGGAAAACAGCAAATATAAGTTAGGTAAACTTCAGAGGGCTACTCTTGAGAAGATTCAAATAATTTCATTTAGTATGTTGAGGGAAAGCCTATATGAAAGTATACTATAATATAGTTTGAAGGTCTAAGCTAGACACATTTGAAACTACTCTGTTGCTACATGTACGACACTATATTTAAAAAACAGACACAAAGAGATGTAGTTAGACAGTCACACTAACGTCATCAGCACAAAGGAGCTTGCGAAAGGTAAACAAGACAGTGTTGTATGAATCCTATGGAAGACAGAACCAGTGATGTCCCTATAAAGGCAATGTCATAAACAAGACCAGTGGACCTTGCTCAGCACTGACATTAATGATTATTTTTCTACTCCAGGATGCATCTAATGCTTACACATCATCTTCTCCATGACCAATTTTCCTGGGAAGCTGTGTCATTTCAGATGGGACACAAGTCCTTCATGTCATAATTATAGTATATTACATATATGTGGACAATGCAAGTAGGATAGCAATTTCATATAGACTGTCACGTAAAATGGCATGCAAATAATGAGCCAATAGACACTTGCAGCTTTAAAAGAAAATGTGTAATACATGTATGCCAAATATATATATAGGAATAAAAATATTCCATAAATTCACTTTTTTCACTATATGTATAAAACTCTTTAATGGAATTGTATGTATGGCTGCTGAAAGAATAATTTATACCTTTATTTTTCAGAGGAAGTAACTTCACTGATTTTATTCTTAAACATTCATGTCAGTTTTAAACATTTTATAATCAATGTACATATGGCTACTTAAGTTGAAATATGGCATAGTGTACTTAGTGTTAGAAACTGAAGTTTGTGTGTCATACTAATACTTCAGGTGCTCTGCTACATAGTTTGGGCAAACATTAGAAAATACTAAAAGAATTGTTTTCCATGTCAAACTTTAAAGTGTTCACACAGAGTGCATAATGGTGGTTGATTTTCCAGTACAGCTGCATTCCTCTTCAACTGCTATTGTTACTGCCAAATGTTATACATGCTCCTTTATTTGACTGATACATTTCTTCTTTAAAATAACTCAGACAAAAAAGGAAGATAAACATTTTAGAATTAATTGGTCCATAATGTCCATACTTTCCCAAAACTTTGCCTTACTATTTCTGAATTTAACAATATACAGATTAGAACCTATAATGCATCTTTGTGCATGTTATTTAATCTAGACAGAATTGTTATGGTGTATAATTCTTTCTGGATATAGTATTACCTTCAATCTATTTTACAATGCATGTTTTTATTGGTAAGAATTTGCAGCATAAATTAAACATTTAACATGGGATTCATGTTATCTAATTTTAGAAGTCTACACTGATTACATTTGAAGAAGTCATTCCAACTATTCTATAGTCAAACCTATGGAATTAGAGTAGTTTTAGGGCGCTTTGCCTAAAATACATATCTAGATCTGGTTGTGGAGAGCATCAAATCTCTCTCTCCACTAACTATGAAGGGCCTAAGTAACTTCTTTAAACTTTGATTTCTATGTGACAGTTTCAGGTAAATCTATTTGGTCACATAAATTTCACCTAGAGTCTTAAATCATAGAATAAATTAATTAATGAGGGCAAGATCATAACAGATGAATGTTCAAATGTTATACATGAACGTGTATGAGAATGAGTGTTGCCTATGCAAATCTTAGTTTCCTGTCTATTATTATGCATTCGGTACAGTTTTTAATTACATGATCACATGCTATTTTTGCATAGGAACCTTATTCATTCAAGGAACAGATGGATATGTGGGTATTGCTCACTTAATGGAAAGTGTTCAATATTTTATTTTTTTAATGCTGAATATGCAGGCCTGAATTTGATTCACTGACTATTTACTACAAAACCTGTTCCGAAGGCAGAATTGCTCATTTCTTCTCCCATGGCAGTCCTCACTGCAATATCCATATCATCATAGACATGATATTTCCTCCCCATGCTTTCAGACTCAGCTGTCTTATTCAGCCATTAGAATTTTCACTTTGAATTTTAAGCCCTTTCCTAACCTTTTCCCTGAGTCTGCTGCATTTTTTTATTCACAAATTCTTACTCTCTTTGTTCTCTCCATCTTTCACTCATTTAATCTGTTTTGTTCATTCTTAGTCTCAATACCAAAAGGGATTCAGTTCAGGACTAACTTGAGGTAATAGCAGAATGTTTTAGGGATGTTCAGGCACATTTAAATATCTATTTGAAAGTAATTGAACTGAACCCCACTATGAACTGTTCTACTCTCTTTTCTGCATTGACTTTATCGACTAGATCTCCATTGCATCTAGTAGCTTTATAGATAAAAGGTCATTCTTGGATGTCCTGGGCATGTCGGGGTATCAAGCCCTACGGATTCTGCCAATCCAGAAAGCCATTGCTCTACTGTGCATCTTATGGTATGTCTGGTAACCATTACTGGTTGGTTACCTAAAGGTATCAGACGTAGTTCTGGATGCAATTTAGATTCCTGAATACTACTGTTGAACTTAGCAGTTGATTTCTACCCTCCCTGCATTTCCTGGCAGTTCTTCTTCAATGCAAACCACAAAATTTTTGACAAAGTTCCAAGGTAATGAAATTACATGTATTTTACTATGGCCTGCTAGGTAATTAACAAACTTTTGTGTTCTGAGATGTAGTATGTGAGCTCTGTTAGGACTCAAACTCATTAATTTTTTGGGATAGGCATCTCTCTGCTACAGGAAGTTTATTCACCTCGATATAGAATGAAAAAGTTAAAACAGACATTTTCCTCACTTGCAGTTGTCAAGACTGATATTACCATGGTTCTGTTCTGTCTTTTGGCTGCTGACTAGATCAAAATGACTTCTTCATCTGTCTGCTGTCTTTATCAACTGATGTTTCTTCTTTCAAGTGTACATAGCACAGTAATGTTCTTCCAGGTAACAAGTGATAGTACAAGAGGAAATGGCCTCAAGTTGCACTATAGGAGGTTTAGATTGGATCTAAGGACAAATTCTTCTCTGAAAGGGCTGTCAAGCATTGAAACAGGCTGCCCAGAGAAGCGGTGGAGTCATCATCTATGGAGGTATGTAAAAGCTATGAAGATGTGGCATCTAGTGACATGGTTTAGTGGTAGGTTAACAGTTAGACTCAATTATCTTAAAGGTGTTTTGCAACCCTACCAGTTTGATGGTTCTATGAAGAATACTCTCTATATACCATTAGTCCTAAAGAAACCCCAAAATAGCTTACACCTGAAATGTATTTCTTCAGTTATACCTCAAAGAGGTGGGTTTGGGGATTTTGGGGTTGTTTTCCCCCTCATTTAACAGACTCAAAGACCTGTTGGCTTTATCAACACTGTGATTGCCTATAAAAGAAGCCTTGTAATGCCACTGGCAATACCTCTTTATGAAAAGTGATATACACTTCCAGGAAAAAAATTTACATTTGGATGCCCAGTTATGCAGTGTCTTTACTCAGCATAGTATTTAAGCAAATATATTGAAGTTTAATCTTTTATTTAAAATCTTTCCTTTATTTTTTTTTTCTAAACTGGGTGCTATATCTTATGGATTATACAGTTAATGGATTAGATCTCTTACTGTGATTACAGTAGGATTTATGGGTTCCTTCCTGCAAACATGTTACTTAGCCCAAAAGAATGAAACAGACAAATGCTTGAACTATCATTCTAAAATCATATGTGTAGTTACATAGGATTTTAGAGAGCAGCTGTCTAGCAGAATTGTATTTATCATAAATTTTCCATTAAAATTTCATCCCAAACTTTGCAAAAATATGAAAAAAAAAAGATTTAAAAAAGAGATTTTTTCCCTTTTTCTGAGAATTCCACAATCTAAGACTGAGATGAAAGCAATTTGACTTTCAAGAAGTTTTCTTATGCAGTCTGCAAGAACAATGGCATATTCCTTTCCCAATGGGTCAGTAAGTGAAAATCAGAAAATTCAGTTTTTTTTTTTTCCTTGGAAATATATGTGAGACCTAATTTAAACACATATATCCATTAAGGGATTTGTTGAATTGACTCAGAATGTTCATCACCTTTTCACATTCAGCTATGAATTATGCCAACATTGACCTTTAAAAATACTTCTCTGTTATGAGCACAAAAATGGGTATTTTTTTTTTTTTTAAATATATATCACACAGGACTTGATTCCAGCTGAATGATATCAAGGTCTTTTTTAGACTGTATGTTTTAGTCTCAGTGGATGTGGATGTCATCAAATAGATGTGTTGGTGTATGTGCAAAGCTGCTTGATACATAAACAATCAGACTGTTGGGTATTTTCTCACTGTAATAGCCTATTCTGCTGTAATTGCTCAACACAGTGTAATAACACAGCAAATGCTCATTGGAACAGCACATTGAGCCTGGATCATTTGTATCATAGTTGAGAGCCTTAGATACTACGTTGTTGTGGATTTCACTGTTTTGCATTTAATGGATATCTATGAATTTTCAGAGAAACAGCATAGCATGGTGGTTAGGTTTCTGGAAAAGACTAGGACCTGTGTTCAACTGTATGACCCAAATCAAACCCAGGAGGGAAAGAAGACTGGGTCAAATAAGTTGGAACTGAAAAACTCTTGACAAACAAAGTTTTATCATTACTGAAAAGGTTGGGTTTGTTTTGTTGGTTTGTTTAGTTTTGTTTTTTTCCCTCTGCTGGTTTACTTCCATCAGTGTTTCTGACCAAATAAATCAATGAATTTCTGAAGAGATTTCTGTTTGAAATAATATAGCACATAATGCCTACTGAATTTTATATTATTTTTTTTTTTTAGCCCTTTTCTTTCATAAAGGCCCTTTACAGCCTTATTTTGAAAGAACATATTAAGATCAAAGATTTCATCCAAAAGGTAGAACAAATGGAACATGATAGGGTTAATGTGTGGAATGTTTCTACATGGCAAAAAGAAACTGGCCCACTTCTTTTTTTTGAGTTTGCCCTTCTCTCTTCATAGAGCATAAACTTTTTCTTAAAATTTGAGCTAAGCATTCAGTCAAGCTTTACAATGATAGATATATGGGTCTTGTGGTTAGCTCTGCGGTTCATTTCACAACACAAATTCCTGGGATTACTTATAAATAAATTATAAATTGCCAATGCTGGCAAAGTGTTCTAGGATAATAGTTATTGATAACAGTATATCAGAAGTATGAGAAGATATCCTAGATCTGCAAAATTTTTCTGGCTATTCAAATAGTGCATTACTCATAACAAGATATATTTGGTCCTATGAAGTCCTGGGAAATCCAAATGCATGCTTTGCCAGGAGTTGACTCTTGCCTTATGTTGTATATACCTGTAAATACATTGAGCACTCTTTAACACTTCCAGTGAAACTTACTGCTTCAAAAGAAAACTGTGGTAAATTAGTAAGTTTGCTTATATGACAGCGTATAAAATTAGGTTCCTTAATTCAACACATGGCAGTTTTAAAATAAGTTAGTGCACAGCATTTTTGACCATGGTCAATATACTTCAGTCTTTTGGTGCAATTGTGACTGCTAACAAAAAGACAAAATCTCTTTCTATTCATCTCTAAAGACTGAAAATATTTCAATTTTGATAGAACATATCCAACATACTACCAGAAAAAGTTCAGATAAACTGACAGATCACTCCCATTATTTCTGAATGTTCTAGCCACTAAGTTGCTCAATATTCTGAGACATCTTTATTTCTGGTTTTATTTCTATTAATTCTTAATTCAAAAAACTTTCCATAGCATGTTGAAAGAAAATACTAAAATGAACATTTTTTTATTTTATTTTATTTTTAGAGCATTTAAATGTTTTCTGACCAGCTTATCAGTTTTCACTGACACAGTTAAATTTAAGGTTAAGGCCATACAGAAAATTCTTGCTAGCCTTATTCCAGTTTTAGACCATTCCATATGACCTAAAAAGGTCATATGCCAAATGAACCCTCTGGATGTCATTAAATTTCTGAAGTTACTGAGTTAGTTTTATTTCTTCAGTTCTGTTTCATATTCAAATATGTACCCTTCAATTGAAAACTCTAAAAACATTTTTCATGACAAATGAAAAAGTTGGGGCTGTTCAGCCTGAAGAAGAGAAGGCTGTGTAGAGACCTCATAGCAGCCTTCCAGTATCTGAAGCGGGGCTATAAGGATGCTGGTGAGGTTCTTCACAGTGACTATGGTGAGGCTCTGGAACAGGTTGCCCAAACAAGTGGCAAATGCTTCATCCCTAGCAGTGTTCAAGGCCAGGTTGGGTGCAGTCTTGGGAGACATCAGTGTGTCTTTATTGTCTTGAGTGTCTTCAGTGTGTTGCATCCCTGCCCATGGCAGCAGGGTTGGAACTAGATGATGTTGAGGTCCTTTCCAACCCTATCTATTCTATGATTCTATGATTTTATAAATATCTCAATAATGAGGTCTAATCTCCATATTATCCTAGTGCTTCTTCTTCTAGATCTTGTGATATAATCAACCGCTCACACATTTATCTCCTATAGGGCTCAAGAATAAGTTTCATGTTTGGTTTGGTTTGGTTTGTTTTTTATTTGTCTAGTTGTCTGGTTTTGTTTGTTTGAGTTGTCTGTTCTATTGCCATAAAAATACTCTTCTGCAAGCTTATGCTAAGTGACTCCCTGAGGACCTACTGCATGGGGCCATGTGTTCCATAAACATAACTCTTCTGTGCACTCCAGAATAACTTCTAGTGCTGGATACTGTACCCTTTCAATGTTGTTGCTACGCTGAAGAATTTTGGTTTCGTTTGGTTTGGTTTGGGTAGAGGTTTCTTTGTGTCAATACTGTGTTTGTATTATAGAGAACATGCAAAAACATTTGCACAGGATCTTAAAGGATCATTGTGAAATTAAGCTCAAATCTACCTGAAATTACAACACATCTTACCTAAAGTCTCCAAGGCATCACTGTTGTTTATAAAAGTTCTTGCTGCCATTTATTGTCACTGTGAATTCACTGAGATATTTTTTTCCTTTAAACACTATTACTGAGATAATGTGAAACAAGAAATACATTCTGGGTGCAAATTTGCAATGTTTGAGCTGAAACCAAGAGGGAAGTCAACTTAAACCCCTTAAAAACCTTGTCTTTGTAATCAGACAGCATAAATACTATCCCACTGGACATATATAACATTATATATATAATATATATATATAAAATATATATATAATATAACATTACTGAACAGCGGCGCTGAACTACTTACTCTTGGATACTCAGTAGGAATTAGATATCAAAATGTCTTTGAATATTTGACCAACACTTATTTGTGCATTGTTTAGAGAACTGAAGCATAACTAAATATATCACAAGGGTCTATTACTATGCCTTGTGGAAAAGAATGCTTATTTATAAAGGTGACAATAATGTATTATAATCATGCCCTTGAAAATATCTGGACGTCTTTAAAATGGAAATACCCAACTAAAGAATTTATCATTTGAAACTAAGTAAAATCTCACCCAGGAAACTTGAGTCAACCTATCCAGAAAATGACTGTGGGCCCTCAAGACCTGAAACTTAACATAAGCTGTAAAATGAAAAGTGTGAATTCTAAAAATCCTCTATATTCTCCACAACTTAAGTTTGTGAATCTTTACTTTTGTGGTTTTGCTTATTCTTTTTATTATTAGAAGAAAAGAATATGTACGGCAACTATCAGTTGACTGATCTACTACATATTTATCAATGGGGTGATATAAGTACTGTTTGAAAAAAAATACCCAGAAAGAATAAGGTCCATTTAGTATTTGCACTGAACCTCAGAAGAGACAGAATCAAGCAGTACAGTAGTGAGAGGAGATATTTCAGTATTGGCAATGAGCTAAAGCTGTTGGATGTCTTTCAAATTATTATGCCAGTCCAGATTTTTTTTGCATAATGAGAACATCTTTCACGTGTCAGAACAGGTTTTGATTATAACTAAATAAGTGAAAGCAGGGATATGTTGATAAGGTCACCTTTAATGTAAAGGTTGGTCTGAGTTATCTAAAGTATTTAATGGAACAGGAAAACCTACTGATGAAGTGAGGCATTCAGAGAAAGAATATTGCAGAACATCATATTCTGAAGTAAAAAAATAAACATACCTTTCCCTTAGAAATGAAAAAAAATCCCCTATAGTGAGAAAATAGAAAATCACTGACAGTAAACAAGCACAATGTTTATAGTGGTTACTTACCATCACAAATTATTTCTTCAAACTTGTGATATTAAAATGCTTGTATTTTTTTAATTATGTTTATTACAGTAACCTGTATTCAGTATAATAATACTTTACTAGGTGAACTCATGGAAATTTTGTTTTAACAAATGATATTATAGCATTTCTGTTGTCTTGATGCTATATACATTATATAACAATGCTGTGGTTTAAGCCCAGCCTGTCACTCAGAAACCACACAGCTGTTTGCTCACTCCCCCTCCTTCCTCCCCCTGCTCCCAGAGGGATGAGGAGAATCAAAAGAATGGAACTCCCACGGGTTGAGATAAGAACAGCCCAGTAACTAAGGTATAACACAAACCACTGCTGCTGCCACCAATAATAATAATAATGATAAGTGAAATAACAAGGGAAGAGAATACAACAGTCACCACCCGCCGATCAATTCCCAGCCAGACCTGAGCAGTGATCTAACCCTTCCAGGTAACTGCCTCCAGTTTATATAGTGGGTATGACATGCTGTGGTATGGAATATCTCCTTGGTCAGTTTGAGTCAGGTGTTCTGTCTCTGCTTCCTCCCAGCTTCCCCTCCTCTCTGGCAGAACATGAGACTCAGAAAGTCCTTGGTCAGGTTAAACATTACTGAGCAGCAACTAAAAACATTGGTGTTATCAGCGCTGTTTCCAGACTGAAAGTCAAAAACACAGCACTGCACCAGCTATTGCTGAACCCAGGACAAACAAGCATATATATATATATATATATAACATGCACATATATAAAACAAGCCTTTTACAAAGAAGGGATAATTTTTATCTATATTTGTACAGTGTCTGGATGTTGGGTTTCTCAGTGGCATTATGATGCACTTTTATAAATGACAGTAACAACTATGTAGACATGCCATTAGGACTTATTGACAAACTTTAAACAAGTGCTATAAATATGTCTTTTCAAGATCATGACTATCTTTGAATATAAACCAATGAAAATATTGAAATTCAAAACTGAGTTATAATAGCAGTACAGTGTAAGAAAGGATGTTTCAGAGAATATATGTTAAGCTTACAATGCTAATAGGAGCTGAACCTTTAATAATGCAGTACAAATGCTTTAGAACCATAGAATCATAGAATGGTTTGGGTTGGAAAGTGCTTTTAAAGCTCATCTAGTCCAATTCTAATGCAATGAGCAGGGACATCTTCAACCAGATCAAATTGTTCAGATCCCCATCTATAGAATCACAGAATAGTTAAGTTTGGAAAGGAGTGTAAGATCATCTAGGTCCAATCCCTCTGCCATGTGTAAGGACACTTCACGCTAGACCGTGCCACCCAAAACCATGTTCAGCCTGGTTTTGAACACTGTCAGGAATGAAGAATTCACTATTTATTTGGGCAACATGTTCCAGTGCCTCACCACCCTCACAGTAAAGAACTCCTTCTATCTGAATTTCCCATTTAATTTTAAACCCATTACCCCTTGTCCCATTGCTACAGTTCCTGATAAAGAGTCCCTTTCCAGCATCCTGGTAGGCCCTCTTCAGATGCTGAAAAGCTGCTATGAGGTCTATGTATATATGACCCTTTATATGTGCATATATATATGTATAATGTATATGTATGACCCTCTCTATATATGAGGTGTATATATGTGTATATACATATATGTATATATATGTATATTTATGACCCCCACTTGGATTATTGTGTCCAGGAAAGACATGAATCTTTTGGAGTGGGTCCAGGGGAGGGCCAAAATATTTATCAGAGAAATGGAGTTTCTCTCTCATCTCTGGAGACATTCAAAACTCACCTAAATGCATTCCTGTGTAACCTACTCAAGGTGGCCCTGTCTTGACAGGGGGGCCAGACTAGATTATCTCCAGAGGTTCTTTCCAACCTTAATGGTTCTGTAATTCTGTGAACATCTCTTTGACAGGAAAGGCTGAGAGACTTGGGGCTGTTCATCATGGAGAAGAGAAAACTTTCTGGAGACCTTATTGTGGCCTTTCAGAACTTAAAGGGCTGATAAGAAAGATGGGGAGAGATTTTTCAGCAGAGCCTGCTGTGATAGGATGAGGAGTGATGGTTTCAAACTAAAGGAGAAGAGAATCAGGCTGGATGTGAGGAAGAAATTATTTGCAATGTGGGTGGTAAAATATTGGAACAGGCTGCCCAGAGAGGTGGTAGATGCACCATCCCTGGAGAATTCAAGGCCAGTCTGCATGTGGTTCTGGGCAATCCGATCTAGTTGAACACGTGCCTACTCATTGCGGGTGGTCTTGGACTAGATGACTTTGAAGGTCCCTTCTAAACTGAGCTATTCTATGTACATATACATCTATATTATGCACACATAAATGAATTCTACAGATATAGCTGATATTGTCATAGACAGAAATTGAAACATGCAAGGGACTTAATTCTTTCTTTAATTATTTACTTCCAGTTTTGTGGAAGACAGAGTTTGGCAAAGCATCAGTTGTTCTGCTTGTTTTCTTTTTCTTTCTTTTCTTTTTCTCTTTTTTTTTTTTTTTTAATAAAACCGGTTTTGTTTTTAACAATTTTTGTTNTTTAATTATTTACTTCCAGTTTTGTGGAAGACAGAGTTTGGCAAAGCATCAGTTGTTCTGCTTGTTTTCTTTTTCTTTCTTTTCTTTTTCTTTTTTTTTTTTTTTTTTAATAAAACCGGTTATGATTATAACAAATTATGCATTGTATTTTTTCCTTGTGGAATGTGGTAAAGTATGTTTATTCTTTAACTACCAGTCAGATCTTTGAACAAGTCTGGTTTTCATTCTACAAAGCAAAAAATTGTTGTGTGTTTTGTTTTTTTCCCCCCAGATTTATAAGTCTGGATGAGTAAAATTAATAACAGGACCAGATAAAATTCATCTGCTGAAAGAAATTATCTTAAATGCTGAAATGACAAAATGACAGAAATGCAACAAAAAATTCATCAGTATATACTGGATAAGACATAAGTACAGTTCTTTTCCTGTTAATATTGTGTCTTGATATCAATGTTGGGGATTAATGATATATATTAATTAAAAATTGTGACATCTAATAGTCTTGTGAATACAAGAAAAAGAGAAATGTGGAAGTAAATCCTTCGATAATCCCAAGTCTTTCAGGCTACTTTGTGAGTCTTATAGTTACTCCAATATAAAATTTGAAACATTTTAAAGTTCTCGCCATTCTTTTGAAATATCAACAGTGTTTACCTCTATTACTTAATCTGTATCCAAGCAATCCACTCCTAAGTGCAACTGGCTCCTGAGCATATTTCACCAGAAAATAGCTAGTCAGATTACATAGGTTAGGCCAGAACCAGGATCAAAGCACTTTATTAATTTATTAATGACATGTAATTAACCCACAGTGAGCTAGACATTCAGGATCAATATTTTTCATACAACAGATAAATCAAGATACAGGGCATTTATGGAGCATTAATAAACAGCTGGACATTTCCCAACACCTGTAACCAGTAGCACTAATCTAGCCCCAGCCAGTGTGTCACAAGCACCCTCTCAGCAAAGGTGGCACATGCTTCCTACCCCAGTGTGGGTCCCAGTGCATGACCCCATGACTGCTTGGCTGCTTCTGAGGCCTGGGGAGATGCACTGCCTTGCCTTGACAGAGTCTCCCCAACCTGAGAAATCTTCATGCTGCTTCTATGCCTCTTTTCAGGCTGGCTCCCTCTATATTTATATTTAGTTTGTTCTATTCAACAGAGTTTCTCTTCTCCTGGTTAATTCGCTGGTTGCTGCTTAATCTGGCTGGTGGTCGCTTTCCTCTTTATCATGGTTGGCTTGGAGATCTCCTTCCCTATGACTGGCACATCAAGCACACACACACACCACACACACTCACAGTCCTGCCCTAACAACTGAGTCTATGCAGGCCACCCCATGTGTGTGTCATGCGAGCACCCCATAAAGACCTTTATGCTACAGCTGTTAGTGGTAAAAACATTCCTCTGAGGAAAAAAATTAGAATTGATTTCATACAGACATCATTTGGTTTTGTTCAACTTGCGTCATTCTGTTCATTTCACCTTATAAAAATGTA
Organism: Agapornis roseicollis; assembly: GCA_002631895.1. NCBI lineage: Eukaryota > Metazoa > Chordata > Aves > Psittaciformes > Psittacidae > Agapornis > Agapornis roseicollis. The sequence continues at coordinate 46,944 of NDXB01001068.1, forward strand.
CTTTCAGATTCAAGAGTCACCTGCATGAAGCATAAGTGTGGAGGTGGTTAAAAGAGACAAATGATGAAACTTGGAGGGAAGACAGTCAGCAATTTAAGGCATCTTAAAATTTAATTGCTTAAGTATAGATAGTTTTCCTGGAATTCCCAACAGTCAAACAGATATGCAGTCACTTCCTCAGGCAAACTGACCTAATCTGTTCTAGATATTTTATACAGCTTTGTTAGGACAGGATGTATTATCCTGTGTAAATTACTATCTTTGTCCAATGATTTTGAAAGGATCTTAAATTGATTACTGTGGCTTACAAAACATAGTTTTAGACCTCTGAAGTTATATGACCCCTTAAATCTACCCATGCAGTCTTTACTCCCTCTGAGTAGACATCAAAGCAAATGTCCTTGAAATGTCTGCATCACAGCCCAGTTTCCCACTGATTCCTGGAAAATATTTCCAACAGAACACAGAGTAAAATTCTATCTCTATACATATCCATCTCCTATAAAATAGCAATGAAAATAACCTTCCAGCTATGAGCAAAATCCTCTATACCTCATTCTAGTGTGGCACCGGAACAGGTTTCCCAGAACTGTGGATGCCCCATCCCTGGAAGTGCTCAAGGACAGTTTGGATGGAGCTTTGGGCAACCTGGTCTTGTGGAAGATGTCCATGTCCATGGCAAAGGGGGTTGGAACTGGATGAGCTTTAAGGCCTCTTCCAACCCATGTGACATAATTCTATGATTTTTAATCCTTATCAAAGCAAAGGTATTTTGTGAATCAGGTTTAAAAGAATTAAAAACTGTATGTGACTATGAACCATTTCCGCACTGAAGTTTTCACAGTGTCTGGCATAATGAAATCCTGGTCCATGAGTGAATATCCTGCTAACACTTCACAAAAAGATGTTATTCCAGCCTGTCAGTGTAGCACATTGGCATCATTTCAGAAAGAGCCCACCTTGAAAGTGTCATAAAAAGGCTGGTGATGGACCACAACTATATTTTAGTTGTCATGCCTAAAGGGTAGCTACAAGGCAGACCATAGTACCTTTGCAGCACAAAACTGAAGGTAAAGGTGTCCATGGGGAATGAATTACTGGGGCAATTATCATAAGTGGACTGATGAAACCTGTGGTTCTACCCTCAGTCGGATGTTCTGGCTATGTTTGACTCTGTTTTTCCATTCAATATCAGTGTTAGTCTTTTAAAAAAGTGTGTTAGTGCCACTTTTAATAAGCACCACTTGCATTTAAATGGTAATGAAAAGTTGCATCTCATTTGTTTCCGTTTGTTCACACAGGCAGAAATTTACTTTGTTAAAATCACTGTATACCTAAAGCAAAGTGTGCAACTGATTTTAAGAGAGGGGCAGAAACAGATTATTTCTTTCACAGACTTATGCTCTGAGTAATCCAGAGATTACTCTCTGGAGTAAATTGGCCCCTGGCAGAGTTGGCCTTTGCCTCTAAACTTGTTATTCTTTACTGCTGTTTGCCAAACCTCTAATAAAAACCTCTCATAAGATCCTCTAATAATGGGTAATCCAGAACCTTCCCAGGCAATCACTTCCAGAGATTACTTTTTATTTTTTGGTAATATTTCATAATTTTTTGTAATGTATAAACTAAATCACTTTAGCTGCAATTTAATCCTGTTATTTATAGATGTATTCCCAACTGAGATGTGGAGAACAGATTTTTCCATTCCTCTTTTTCCTGTTTGTAGTAATATTTTGCATATTTGAAGACTGTTGTTGCATTCTCCTTCTGTATACTCTTCTTCAGACTAAACAGCAACAGTCCTTCCTGTCTCTTCATAATCACGATTTTTACATTGTTGACCTTATTTGTTATTCATCTGTGGATTTCCTCCAGCTGGGCCACAGCTTTCTTGAAACGTGGTGCCTTAAACAAATGTTGAATTCTTCAGCTGAAGATGTTGCCTACATCAGTTTCAACTGTATTAATAAAGAAAAGTTGAACCAGATTTAGAAGAAAAGAAACATGACTGGGTTATTTTTGCTTGGTTGTTATTCTTTTTCTGACAAGGGATCTCATGATATAATGGCTGCCATGCCAGAAATCATTAAAATTGATGTTACATATCCTGTAAAAAACACATCAGCTGTCCTTATACCCAATTCTGTATGGCTCTGAAAATGATCAGGTCCTTTATACAACAGCTTATTCTAAGGCTTTCTGCTCATTGTAGTGACAGCTGATGGCAAAAGAAACTTATTCATTAAGGATATATTTAATGAGGAAAAGACTACTGCAAGTAATTCTCATTTACCTCAGCAACCTGGCACTGTAGTCTCTGGGATCAGGCACTTGTTCAATGCCAGCTGTCTAACTTAATTTTTTACAGACCATGGTTTCTCATATTTGTGCATCTGTAAGCTTTCCAGCAACTTCTTTGTGCCAGTGAAGAGCAGAAGTATTTCCAGATATTCTGTATGTATACTCGCTGCATTTCTTTCCTACAACTCAGGTCAGAATTTAATATTCCAGGACTTGAAAGCTGACTGGGGATAAGTTAGAATCCAAATACCTGTGATGACTTTTAAACTGAGGATTAATGTTATTTAAATGTCTCCTCTCAATGATTTTGGATTCTTATAACATTTATTATGCTAAATATAGAATTGCCTCGGGATGCGATAGTACATATTTTGGAATCTATTTGCACAGATTGGAACAGAGTTTTGTATTGGTGATTATTGCACAAGCTATTTGGAAATATTTATTATTATAACACTTGAAATCTGATTTGGCATGTGACAATGGTAAACTTGTATTCATAATTGACTGACACACTTGGAGTTCCTACCATTAGAGCAAAAATTTCTTTCCCTTAAATGAAACTAGAGCAGAGCAAATGGTAGAAAAATAGCCATGAATGCTTGCTGAAAATTGTAAAAAAAATTCTCTTCTTCTTCAGTTGTAACTTTCTATATTCCCTTTTTTGAGTATTATCATACAAGGACTTACTGGTAGATTGTTCACTCAGAGAGTTCATTTAAATGAAGTGTATTCACAGACATTTTTAAACACAATTATTTGAACCAAACCAGAAGAGTCATGCTGATTCAGTTCTGGAACAAAATATACTACATGCCTCATGTATTCAATCAAAAATAAGCAATGACATTCAAATTTCAGATATTGATTATTCTCAATGACTTCTTCCTAAACAATTTTAAAATAATAAGTCTGTAAGATTATTGTGTGAATAGCAATTTGTCTAGCAAACAAATGAAAGATCATAAAGGGCAAGTAATACAGGAGATGGACATAGAGATGAAATTATGTGGAAAGGTTATGAAACAGGGAAAGCAAAAAACACCATTTAAAATTAAGAATAGATTTAGAAGCTGGAAAAAGAATGGGTAGAATTGATTTATGAAGCATGGAACTGTATAAGTTTGTTTAGAATGTGAATCAGTTACTTTATTCAGATCTAGTGTATTTATTACTTTAACCCATTATGCTCTTCATCAGTGTCCAGAGTGCCAACATATTAAATAAATATTCATGTTCTGTTGTTTCACTAAGGGAGTTTGTATACCACAAATTCTTCTGATTCCAGAAGAATAAGATATTTACATGTAAACATAGTCATGACACTTTGAAACAAAACCTGCCTTTCAGGCATAGGTGTATTCGTTTTCTGGTCTGCATAACAATTTTCTCTAGGACAACAGCTATTTGGTAACAATCTAGGTTTGCTTTTTCTGTAATCACTGTTACATGTGATATTGTAGGATTTGTTTAGACCTCACACATGCAACAGTGCAGCAGATCTTTTTTTCTTTGCTCTGTTTAGTAGTATGTCTTACTAAAAGAAAATAAAATGCATAACTGTCCAAGCATCCTGGGAACTCTCTGTGACAGATGTTGGTCATTAATTCCAATAGCAGACTGCAGTTGGTGGATGTAAGTTACTGGTGGACTGAACTGGAACGAGAGCTGGATGTGAAAAGAACAAAATAGACTACAAACAGTAATAAACTGCAGGAGTGTTGATGTAACCTGTTACAGTTACGAGCAAGGGTTCTCTGCTGTATTGAGACTGGCTTGAGCTCATATTTTAAGATAAATAGAAGTATGTTTGTATTTTGCTTCTGTTTGTTTGTTTGGTTTTTTTTTTAATTTATTTCAAAATAGGTATGTATTAAAGTCTTTAACACTTCTTCACATCCAGTGATGACAAACTTGTAGACTAAAATAAAAGACGACTTTAATACGTAACTATGTGCCTCCGGCAGCCACAGTATTATACAAATCAGTGGGTATTTTTCTCATAAAATTATGAAAAGTGGTAAGGTCAACACAAGAAAAGAAACTTAACTTTTAACTTCAGAAAAGGAGTAAGATTTGGCACTTGGCTAACTTCTATATTATTTACTAAAGTCAGGATGGATATTTACATAGCTAGACTGCAAAGCTAGATGTGAACCTTCTTTGTTAAACAACTTTGATCTTTCAGGCAGTAGAAAAAAGTTATTGTTGATACAAGTAAAGATACATGGTTTTATAAGGGGATTTATTTCATGTTGAAAGAGTAAAAGTATCTGAGATTTTGTCTCTCATTCCCTTGCTTTCAAAGAATTTTCCTCTAAACTGTTAAAAAATTGTGTGTGTACCTGACTTAAAATAGTAGCATGTTGTCTAAGCTCTATTAGGCAACAATCTATTTAATTTCTCACTTCCTAGTCCAAGATGTCTGTTATAACCCACTAATTTAGAAGGAATACAGGGTTTTGCCTCCTTCTCTCTCCTGTGCTTTTTGAGTAGATAACTAACTGATGTTTGCATTCTCTATGCTAGACCTTCTTCTGGATAGAAATATGACGACCAAGAAAAATCAAGTAGAAGAAGGTCACTGATTTCCTAACTGAAATTTACTGGGACTTTGAGGTGTTTTTAAAATAGATATTAGTTTCTGGTTGCAATTACATGACTTTTGGTAGAGGCAAAAATCCCAAGACTGAGTAAAATCCTACGCTATGCGCCACAGTAACTACAAACCAACATACATATAATGTCATGAAGAGAAGACATAGCAGGATTATTGATGTATCCCACACTAAAATAGAAAATTTAATCTGAGATTATCTTTCCCTCTAAGAGATGTTTATGTACAAAATCATTTTCAAGGTGCAGTTCTCGTGTCCTCAACTTAAAAAGACATGGAGCTGTTGGAACAAGTCCAGCAGAGGGCCTTGAGGATGATCAGGGGACTGGAGCATCTCCAATACAAAGACAGGCTGGGAAAATTGGGGCTGCTCAGCCTGGGGAAGAGAAGGCTGCATGGAGACCTCATAGCAGCCTTCCAAGTATCTGAAGGGGGCCTATAGGGATATTGGGGAGGGGCTCTTCATTAGGGACTGTAGTGACAGGACAAGGGGTAATGGGTTCAAACTTAAACAGGAGAGGTTTAGATTGGATATAAGGATGAAATTCTTTCCTGATAGGGTGGTGAGGTACTGGAATGGGTTTCCCAAGAAAGTTGTGAGTGCTCCATCCCTGGCAGTGTTCAAGGCCAGGTTGGATGAAGCCTTGTGTGGCATGGTTTAGTGTGAGTTGTCCCTGCTTATGGCAGGGGGGCTGGAACTAGATAATCTTAAGGTCATTTCCAACTGTAATTATTCTATGATTCTATGATTACTCTTCAATAATCTTTTGTATTATTTCAAAATTTCTTCAGGAGTTGTGGTAAAATAACTGAAACTGCAGTAGTTACTGGAGAACCTTCGCTGCAAAAAATGAAGGTGTGAAAAATCAGGACTGGCTCAGACACAGCTTAACGCAACCCACAATTATGTCTCTTTAACTAAGATTTTAATTAAAAAATGGCTTAAATTGAGAATTCACAAAGAAGGTGTTTTCAGGGAATGTTTAATGGTTTCTGAAATTCAACTTCTAATTTTATGAAATATGTCAATTGAATAATTCTTGTAAAATGTTGAAATAGGTAAATTTCTTACTTCATCTTGTGTGCTATTATAATGTAATGCCATGTTTTTGCAAAGAATTTAGCTATATTTTATTGAGCTAATTATACGTCTTTATGTTTCTGATGCCAATGGTAATCTTGCTTAATTGTAAGATTGTGTCAACAGACCAGTATATGGTAATCCTTGACCTGAGAGATTAGAAGCTAAGGCAAGAAATGTTTAAAGCTGAAAAGGAAACTTTAAGGAATGCTAAGATCATAAAGCTGCCACAGTGTTAATTAAGACTTAAAATGCAAATTTCCTGAGACTGATATTCAGCCATAATGAACAGTACACTATTCATTGAAGACTATCCACTGTTCATTGTTGAAGATACATCACCAAAGAAGCCAATGCTTGTTACAAGTAAAGCAATATCTCAACTGATGAACAAAATTTGAGAACTCTCTAAGAAAATACTGTTGCTTAGTGCACCATATTTTAGTCTTTGGGATATATTTTGCTGGTGAACCACTGTGAACAGAAAATGATGTGTAAAGTTGTCCCTGTCCTCAGAGCTGGCTTTCGGTATGTTTGACTTTCATCCTCTCAAAGCAGGAGAAGTTAAGAAAGTAGTTCTGTAAAATAAATACCAAGCTACAATATGAAGTTATCAATATTTCTCTCAAGTGACTTGAAAAATAATTTTAAAGAAAAGATGTTTTGGAATATGTGAACACATAAACTCATTAAGCCTAAAAAAGCTATAATATTTAAAAAATGCATTACAAATATGGAAAAGTTGAAAATATTTTACACATAAACTTGTATTTAAATGCTTAAACCGTATGTTGGTTGTATCTTGTGCTGCACTTGTGTATTCGAGCAAGGCTAACTATTTTTTCTGTTGCAATCTTATTTTATGACACTGCACTTTTCCATTTTCATCTGAGCTTGCATAACATTAGACGCAACCAATACTTTAAAACACTGAAGGCACCTTTTTTCTCTGAAACAGCATTAGAAGTCTACAGGTAATTCCATTGGGAGCCTGCCACTCTGGTTTAAGATATTCTTACAGAGCTTCTCCTTGTGCTGAAAAGAGTTAAAATTTATTTCTTCAAGCAGAACTGAAGGTCTTCAGTATCTGAAACGCTGAAGTCACAGAAGGTATAGTCCTCAATTAAATTGTAACAAATCTTAAGGTACCGTGAAATGTCTGAGGCTAAATAGGATACTGTTAGCGATTTACAAAGCCAAGTATTATGTTTCCTCTATGCAGAATCACTGTCAGAGCACAATTTGACTGTTTTCTTTTTTTATCTGATTTTTTGATAATTCATATCAGTGATTTCTCTTATCTCGCTCTTAGATGGATATAAACATCACCAGAATATAAACATAACATTTGAGGACTCTAGATAAAACTTATTTGTTCACTTTGAAATGCCATTCATTATAACATGTATCTTTCAATCTTTAAACTTTGGACACAGCCATTTTGTTGTCATCTGCTGGGTCAAACTGCTCTTTAACCACCAGCTTGCTTCCTCTGGCAATCACATCAAAACTAACTATTTAATCAGACCGGTATTCTTGCCTTCTTTTCTTTGTTTGCACTCCTTTTGTGAGTACTTCTATTAATAAAAATAGCAAGAGTAATTATTACAACAGGAAACTTAAAAAAATCCTCAACCTAGTAGGCATTTATCACTAATTTACCAAGGGCATCTAAGCAACCTGAGAGTCTATCAAGGTAACTCTGGAAAATATCTGTGTTTTATTAACATTTAGAACTGTTATTTTACTCATGTAAGATACTGTGGTTTGACTGTGAATTAACTTCACAGCTAACCTTCTCGGATAAATCAAAGAAGTCAAGTAATTAACTGTCAGAAGCAACTCAGAAGCCTTGCTCACATTAGTTTTAATGGAATATAGTTTCATCTTACTGAAGATTCTCCTCTCTGATACCACTGTTACTGTAGGGAACCTTTAGCACCGTGAAGTACAGGGTTAAATTCACATGCCATTACTATCTATATCACCCAGCTGAAAAGTTTTTTAAAATCTTTTTGCCAAGTCCAACTCACATGTTTACTTTAAAGTGAGTATTCATATAGACGATGCATGTAAGAGATAGAGATACAAAAAAAAAACCCCAAACAAAGAAAGTGGAGAAAGACTCAGATGTTCACATGCACAAGTGCAAGGCAGTAATTTAAAAACAAAAAATAAAAATATCCCTCCACAGTTAATCCAGTGTGAAAGTCATGGAAGGGGCAAGAAACCTCTGATCTGCAGAGGAGAAAGGGTAAATATGTATTACTGCAGAGGTCTATCTAAGGGCCAGAAGCATCATGTCTGAGTGATAAGTTATCATAAGTGGACATGTGATGCTCCTCCCCTAAAGAGAAATAGAAGGATGGGTAATGCTATATGCAACTTTAGCAACTGTTCGTCCCTACTACTCTTCATAAGCATGTAAATAGACCTTACACGCACCCTAAGGAGGCCACAGAAGAGAAGCTGGGAACTACAAAGCATCAGGCCCAGTATGATATCCTAAGTTGGTACAAATATAGCAATTGGAGGTACTGTTGTACCTCAAATTATAATGAAGGGGTTAAAGTAAAATGCTCTACTCTTAAGAGAAAAAAATGCTAAACAGCATGACAGAACATTTTAGGTTAGAGGATCCTTCAGAGCTTCTCTCTCCCAGAGCTCTTCTTTCATAGCCTATTTCTGCAGCAAAACAGAGATGAGTGTACTGTAGGTACTGTCACAGCTAATTATAACTTTTTGCCATGTAATTTGCATCTGAAGCAATAACTGTGATTATGGATTTTTGTAAAACAAGCTCTACCTGTATTCTTTCCTCTTCAGTGAGGTTATCTTAATTTAGCAGCTTATTTTTCCCGAGACAATATTTTTTCTGTTCCTTTAATATAATTAACATTATTCTTGGCTTCCCTTTTTACCTCATATCTATTATATATCCCTCAAAAAATGTTAAAATGTGCCAAATACATAAACAAGGAATATGGACTAAATTATATTTTCATTTTTGTCAGCTTAATTTAGTCTCTTGTAATCCTTCTATGAATAAGTCTCACAATATTTCTTTTTCACCCATTTCAAAAACATTTAAAACATGACCTTGACTGACCTTTAAGGGTGAGTGGATTAGGAAGAGGGAGGAATGCCAAAATATTGTAGTTCATTGTCATGTTCTAAGCTCAGCCTGCAACTCAGCATCACACAGCCAGTCGCTCAGTCTCCCCCCGCCTTCTTCCTCCCCCACTCCTGGAGGGATGGGAAGGAGAATCAAAAGAAGGTAAGTCCCACAGGTTGAGATAAGAACCATCCAGTAACTAAGGTATAACACAAAACCACTATTGCTACCACCAAAAATGGTAATGATAAGGGAAATAACAAGGGGAGAGAACGTAAAATGTAAAGTGGAAAAGAAAATAATAAACACAAGTGAAGTGATGCACAATACAATTGCTTGCCACCCACTGACTGATACCCAGCCTGACCTGAGCAGCGATCTGGGCCTTCCGTGTAACTCCCCCCAGTTTGTATACTGGGCATGGCATATGGTGTGGAATACCCCTTTGGCTAGTTTGGATCAAGTGTCCTGTCTCTGCTTCATCCCAGCTTCCTGTGCCCCTCCTCACTGGCAGAGCATGAGACTGTAAAGTCCTTTGTCAGAGTAAACATTACTTAGCAAAAACTAAAAACGTTCGTGTGTTATCAGCATTGTTCTGAGACTAAAGTTGGAAACACAGCACTGCACCAGCTACTATGAAGGAGAAAAATAACTGCTACAGCTAAACCCAAGACAATATCCACCCCTTGCTCCATACCATTCACGTCATGCTGAGATCCCTTATTTTTCAACATACCATTGATTTTTGTCTCTTATATATATGCAGACATAAAGGGAGAGATATCATTCCTTAGTCCATGGACCATCCCTATAAAATTGCTGAATTCATCCAGTTCATGATGTCCATGCCTTGTAACAGTCCTTCAGGACAGAAAAGACAGTATGTAGTGTTGGATTGTTGCCTGGTGACATCACCACTGAACTCATCTGGTCACTGATGAGCTCGTCTTCGTTTCAGCAAAGTTTATTCTTTATTGGGGTTATGACCGAAGGGAAGTCAGGGTCAGTCAGTCAATGGTGACCTGAGGATAGCTCTGCTGCTGCTGCATTTACCATGGCTTTATTCTCTGCTGATGATCATGACAGCACATATCTTCTTTTCAAAGCCCAGTGTGGTAGAGATGGGCATCTAGCTGATGGGCTATAAGAGAGTTATATAGTAGGCAGCAGCATATAATGAGTTCATTGACTTTTCCCACAGAATTAATCATAGAATCATAGAATAGAAGTCTCTTTGAGGTACACACAGGACTTCCCGATCTTCCCGCAATACCCACCAAGTACATCCAGGTCCCTGGGCAGTTTGCCTTTACCTGAAGCTGGAATAACTCACACCATCTTCTCTTGTAAACCTGAAATCCAGTTTATTCCTTTGAAGAGTGTCAGAAGTAGTCAGTGAGATGCAGGTTTTACTTGTACCTTTACATTCTGGTTAAGAAAATAGAAAAAACTGTTACAGCTGAACCCAGGACATTCATGATGCAAGTCCTAAAGAGTGCATTTCAGGTCTTAATATTCCAGACCTCTGTCTTTATTTAGAACTGCTTGAATCAATTCTGAGGGTAATATTTTTTTTTCTTATTCTTTCATCAAACCTTCATCCAGGAAAGTGTTTGGATTGCTATATTGGATCTATGGATTCATGGACAGAATTCCATGAATAAGATCACTATATTGACCTGCTGTGGTTTAAACCTAGCTAGTAACTTAGTACAATGTAGCTGCCTGCTCACCCCAGTTTACTCTTCCTGGCCAGGATGAGGAGGAGAATCAAAAGAATGTAAAACCTGTGGGTTGAGATAAGAACAGCTTAATAGCTAAAGTATAATATACTACTAATACTAAGAAGAGGAGGGAAATAACATGGAGAGAGATATAAAACATAAGCAAAAATTAAAAACAAACAAACAAACAGAAAAAAACCTGAAAGTTAACCAAAAAAACCCCAAAACAAAACAGTGTGACACACACCAACCACTGACCAATACCCAGCCTGATTCAAGCAAGAATCTGTCCCTTCCCAGTACCTCCCCCTAGTTTATATACTCGGCATGACATGCTGTGGTATGGAATACCCCTTTAGGTAGTTTGGGTCAGGTTTCCTGTTTCTGTTGACTCTCAGCTTCCCGTGCCCCTCCTCACTGGCAGAGCAAAAGAGCCTGAAAAGTCCTAGATCAGGGTAAGTGCTACTTAGCAACAACTAAAATATTGGTATGTTATCAGCATTGTTCTCAGAATAAAGCCAAAACACAGCACTGCACCAGCTACTAGGAAGAAAATTAACCCTTTCCCAGCCAAAACCAGGAAGTTGCCCGATCTTTTGTCATTAGTTTAACAGCTGTTTTCTGCCCCTGTATCACTCCCTGATGGACACTACTAATGACTTATCCCCTCCTGGACTTCATGCCACTGTTCAGAACCTTTTAAATCTAGTAGTCTAGATAGGCTTCACTGTCTACTTATCTAGTCCATACATAGTCAGCTTTTATATGAGAATCAGACAGTGTTGAGAACTTTATAAAAGTCAACATAGGCAACATCCATTGCTATCATCTCTATCAGGCCAATCATCTCATTCTTGAAGGTGCTCAGGTTGCTAAAGTATGATTTTTCCCTCCATAAATCAATTCCTTGTGTTTACTACTTCCTATAACAAGTAACCAAAATGACCTTGGCAGATTACTTGGAAGGTATTTTTTCTTGTTTCATACTGTCTTGTTCTGGAACATGGATTATTCAAAAATTACTCAAAAGAAATGTGATGAGCTGGTTTTGCAGTAAAATGAGGCTAATTTCTGACATCATCTAAAATTGTCCTTGCATAAATAATGAGTAGTTTTCGGCAAAAAGCATGCATATTGGTTCAATTTTTCCCTATTTTTCATTATGTGGTTTATAGAGATGACTCATGAATACTTCTACACTGTCCAGATATATAACAAGGAGGATTCCCATGGTAACATGAGGTGGGTCTGCTCCTTGTTATTCTTGTTTCCCAAACAGCATGTGCTGGGTTTCCCTTAGAAGAATCTTTTGTAAATTAGGAGTGATCTGCTGCAGACAAGCCCCTTGGACCTTTCACAATTTGTGAAGTTTCTCCAGTTATGTGGAAGACTCTACATGCCGTATGTTCTACTTCTGGAAAACTTAGAAGCCTACAGCAAACAACAAAATGAAATAATTATTAAAATGAAGAGTACAGTACTATATTGTTGGAAGTACTACACTGATACCTGAACAAGGGCAAACACCTGCTGAAGGCCAGCTCTATTAAGGCAGACCATGATGACAGAGTTACTGATCATATTCTGCAACTTGGATTCAGCTCCGTAAAAGTGTGCCCTGATAGGAAGTGTAATGAGAAATTGTCATTCAAAAGTCTTGGAGGCTGAGACCATGAAGATTAGCAATGGTTGTGTCCAGGACTTCATCTTATATGTGAATTGTAGTAGACCAAATCACTCAGTGACAAGAAATATGAGTTTTCTCATGATTACACAAAATGAGTAATTTAAAAATAAACAGCACTTCCCCAAACCAAACAGATCAATCAAAAATCAATGTAGAAATAGTCATACTTTAACCTGGGTCCTGGAAGTCTTAAGAAGATTAATGACTGTTTTAAAAACATTTCAAGAAAGAAAAATTTAGCAGAAATATTAGGGATTTCTATTTAGTTGTTTTAGAGAATAATTATCCCTAAGAAAACTGAAAATTCAAAACCAGGATATAGAGGCATTCATTCTATTGTGAACCATTCTGCTGTCATGCCGCATGGCTGCATTTCAAAGTTTCCCTTTAGTGGCAAAGTATGCTGATAATATTGAGATATATCTGAAAAAATAGATCGACTGTTAAATGTGTTATATGAAGCAACTAAGATCCATACAAAACTTTACTGTCAAAAAGCCTCTAGGAATATCATATTAAAAGTATTTAAGCAGAATTTTGTATTATGCCTAGTGTTACCACATTTCCAGGCACACAATCTCCAAATGAATTACAGGAGCATGCACCATGCTGGACATGCATACTAAATCTAATGCATCTGGAACACACTACTTCTACTGGGCATGTTCAGGTGAGCCATATAACACATATGCAGGTAAACTATGCATGCACAGAAGTCATCTGTCTGGAAATCTTGGAAAAAAATCCACAAAAACTTAATCCTTCTTTTCAAGCCTGAAGAAAATTACAGTCATGCTGAAGAAACCAAGACATATGGCCACCATGGTTTTCTTCTTGTCCTTGAAAATATGATCACAGCTTCTCTTCTAAAACAGAGATGGTAGATATTAATCACTCATGGAATGGTATCTGTTTTAGGAGTAATGAGGCTGCAGTTCAAAGGGTTTTTGCCACTTTGATAGCACATGTGTTCAAGAATAAAGCCTTACTCATTTGCTGGAAAATGTTTTCTCACTTCTCATTTCCTTTGTTTCTGGTTTGGGCTTGTCTCTATCATTTGCGTTTTGGAGACTTTGAATTACTTTGAAGATGGTTAAATGAGTCTCTATAGGATTAAACACCTTGGAAATTAATGTATTTGGTTAGTTTTGGCATTAATGAATAATGAATGAATTCCAATGTACCATGTTTCACCAGCTGTCCTGAATGCTCTTTATAACTTCTCCAAAGCTTATTTCCACTTCATATAGGATATAAAGCTTTGCAGTTATATTTTAGTAGGTATCATTAAAATAATCTGGAGAAGAAGAAGAGTGTAGAAATTCTTATCTCGCTTTCTTTGCAACATACAGACTTGACACAGCCTTGCTCAACCAGATATGATCAGACCTGTTTTGAGCAGGGAGTTGACCTAGATGGTTTCCAAGGTCCTTTATAGCCTGGATTATCCCATGATTCTGTGATCTACAAAATGAACTGAGTCAGGAGCTCCAATAAATTTGTAGATGATCCCTGCACTGGGAAAACAGCAAACACAGGCAATTTGAACAAAGCCATCTAAAGACATTCCTTCTTTCCAATGAAGAATAATATTACTTCAGAGACAAATCTGTATAAAATTCAGACTGACAAATTCAAGTGATCAAATACACTTGTAACCCTAGATGTAGGTAAAATTAGGAAATCCTAAACTTGATAATTGCAAACTGCAGGCAAAATTCAATCCAGAGTACTATATAAAAAGAAACTATGTACAGTAGTCCAGGAACCAGAGAGTGTAGTATATTTAATATAATTTAATGCAATCAACCTAGGGAATTTTTGGTTTGTTTGGGTTTTTTTTTCCCCTTTTATTTTTTCTTTCTTTTTTTTTTTCCTAGCTATCCTGCTGTCTTAAGCATCTATATCCTGCCATCTATAGATTAAATAATTACTGAGTATGAATGAATATTTTTGATCTGTTGTCTAAATACAAATTTCCTAGATGGAAATTTTTACCATGTGAAATAAGAAAGGAAATTTGAACAGAAAAGACTACAATATTAGCATAAGAATCACTTCAAATATGTTCTCAGGAAACATGTAAATACTTCAGATGTGTAGCTGCATCTGATGTTTTTCAAACAGTTGACTTTTATAAAATGGCTTCCAGTTATTGAAATTTGATGTCTTTATGTGAAGGGTTGTTTTTTTTTGTTTGTTGGTTTTTTTTTGTTTTTTTTTTTTTTTTTGGTTTTTTTTTTTTTTTTTGGTTTTTTTTTTTTTTTTTGGTTTTTTTTTTTTTTTTTGGTTTTTTTTTTTTTTTTTGGTTTTTTTTTTTTTTTTTGCAACAAATAAAGTGAAAACACTAAAACTTGTCCTTTTATTTTAAGATAAAATATTATTTAGCTTGCATGAGTATTAGTGTCACATTTAAAAATCTATTGGAACCCAATTATGGAAATAAAGAAGACATGTTTCTTGCAAAATATTCAAAGTGGTGTTAAAAGTGCTAAAAACAGCCCTAATGCTGATTTCAGCAGTGACATCAATAAGGGATCTTACACTCATATTTACCCTGCAAGACTAGAGAGACTGAGAAGACTTCTCCCAGGGCTATGGTAGAGTCCAGAGTGCAGGGGGAGTGCAGGAAGAAGCAGCATGCCTGCCTGGATGGGAGCCCAGTGCCCAGCTGAGTCATCCGTCTGACTTTCAGGTTCAGGCTCACATCCAAAGGTATGTGGATACATCATTGTTTAGCTAAGTCTGATAATGTTACACATCCAACTGTGTGACACTATACCTGCTTGAGTTTTTGCTATTTCTGGCACCACAGCATCACTGTACTGTTTTGCCAGGTAGATTTTACAAAATGGATTACCTCTCTTTTTCTGTTTGTGTTTCAATATAATTTGTACATTCCTTGCATAATACTTAAAATAGCAAAACAACTATATCAATAGTAAAGTTTAGGCAAGTAAATGCTCAGTATTTCTGAATGTAAGTTAGAATACATTAAAATATTTTGCAACTGATATCTTCTATAGAAAAACAAAATGATTATAAGACCTTACCAGACTGTTTCTAAATATGTATGAGTGAATCAATAATAAAATTCACCTAGCATGGCACAGATATCTGAAATTCAGTTATTCATGCTTAAGCCAGACACCCAAGCGTTCCTGTGGAATCAATGGAGATAAATAGGCCTCTAAGGAGGATGATTCACTTCATCTCAAGATAGGTGCCTACGAAAAGTGAGATGAATCAGTTTTTGGATGTGATTATTTCTCTCCCAGTATCTCTGTTGACGTGGGTTTTTAACCTTCAGATCTACACCCAAAGTATTGAGACAAGTATGAAGACTCTTATAAACAATAAATTATTATAAAATATGTCTATACAGTAAGCACTGGAAACATTTCCCAGTCTGGATCCTGATGCGTGGCACCCCTGGCTCCATGTTTAAATGAGGGCTGATGCTGCACCATCATTCTCATGGACACACAAACCAGCTATGGTTCATTAGGACTTTCAGAAGCACTAAAAAGTCTGAATCTTGTGCAGAAAAGCTTTAGTCTACACCAGCTGTGAAAACTGGCTGGAAAAGTTTAGCAATTACAATTGAAAGAAAAGATGTCTTCCTGGGCAATGGATAGTTCTACACAGCTCATGCTTTTTTGTTTATCATGCGCTCCTGGTCATATTTGCTTATGAAATGTAGGATGAGACTCACCATTGATCTGACCCAGTATGGTTATTTACATTTAGTGTAATTATTACCTTAGAGATTCAAAATAATTTAGGAAATGAAGCCTATCATTCATGTAAATGTGAGGGAAAACATCATCAAAAAGAACTCGATGTATACACATAGTTTTGTCAGGTGTTCTAAAACAGGCAAATAATAAGCATAACTCCACATCTGAGGTATTATATTTTGTCTAAGAGGCATGAGACAGGGATATTCTATCTGGAGACAATTACAAAGAGCACTGAAGTAATTACATTCATCTTTTCTATCCACTTTTTTCCTGTTTTTCATTATATAATTTGTATATATAAATATAATCATCATAGTGGCTTGCAAAGAAAAAATAAATAAATAGGGATGTGCTCTGTGGTTTATACATAACTTGTCAAGTTGGAAGGTTGGAAACATATTTCTTCTTTCATTCAAAGGAAAGCAGCTGATACAGGATACATTTCTTTATTTTCATGTGGCAGTATACTTCTCCTCAACTGTGGGTGGTGAGTTGCACTGTGGTGCAGATCTGCCTCATACAGGAAATAAATATGTGAGATAATTGTGCAAGTAAGGAGAAATTACTGAGGGAGGAAGTGAAGAAGAAAAAAGTTTCCATAACATCTGTTCTTCACATTACAAAGGATCAAATTCAGTTATGTGACAACCCCTAAAGTCATAAGTACATAAAAATTGTGAAACTTAAAAAATATTCTTTTTATGATTTCTTAATCTCTGGTTCTTTTAAATTTCAAGGCTGGTCTCTGCTTATATTTTAGATACTTGGTTTTTTTTTTCATTCTTAAGCTTGGAAACAAGTTTCCAACTTTTTAAATTCTTAGATTTTAAGGAGATGGTTCTAAGACCTGGTATTTTTGAAAACATAGTAAACATCAAATGTGTTTACAGGCTTATAATGCATAGGTAGGATCTGACAGAGCCAGAAATTCATCCATAAAAAGGATATTTGTTTTTATTCTCTACAATTATTTTAGCTAAAACATTCCTTGACAGAAATGCTCACAGAACTGAGAAGTGGCAGGGTCAAGAAAAATGTCAAATATATGGCTGTTTCTTCAGGAATGACATATAGAGAATTGACACTTTGATGTTTAATTACAGTTAACATTGAAAATTAAAACACACTCCCCCCCAAAAAAAAACAAAAACAAAAACAAACAAAAAACAAACAAACAAACAAAAACCCCAAACCTCAAAACCTAAAAGAAAGAAAACCAAAGAACCCCAAACCAAACCTCCCCAAAAAAACCTGAACAACTTTAAAAAAGTCCAGAAAAAAGGCAGAAGTACTGAAAAAAGGCTGACATATAAACCTTGTTCTGAGATCTGAGTGCATCTAGTCTGGGAACATAGCAAGCTGGTTTGTTGTCGTTTACAATAAGTAATGAAGTCACCAAACCTCAGAGACCAATATCTTATTATTTATTTTAAAAACTATTGCTGACACCTCTTTTTTTGTGTGCCAAGAAGAAATCTTCTGTTTGGCCCCAAGAACAAAGCAACAATAGAAAAAGCATTAAAGTATTGCAGGAGAAGGAGCATACCCTTTTATTGACAAGTATATCCCTTACCTATCACGTGGTTTGTATAAACGGAATCTCTATATAAGAGAGTTTCAGGATTTGCTATGTATCAGAGCAGAATTTAGGGCTTACAGTTTCTCATTGTTCCTGCAGTAACACATAGCTATTGCAAACAGCTAAAGACACCTGTTTTGGCAGATTGCTTAAAAAACACATAGAAAATGACAGAACAAAAAAATCAGATGGACTCTATTTTCCTGATGGTGCTGAACTATTGTTCTGGTTTAGTTCTCTATGTAAGAGCATT
Organism: Agapornis roseicollis; assembly: GCA_002631895.1. NCBI lineage: Eukaryota > Metazoa > Chordata > Aves > Psittaciformes > Psittacidae > Agapornis > Agapornis roseicollis. Next base: position 65,044 of record NDXB01001068.1, read on the forward strand.
TTAAAGGGTTGGGGCTTGGTGGTTTGTTGTTTTTTTTTTTTTTATTCAACTGTTATGCTAAAAACCCCTCTCTTTACTATGATTCTTTAATAAGCTTACAAGGTAAATGTCAGGTCTGTTGCAAATTTGAATTTTCTTAACTGCAACTAAAACCATCCAGGCTGACATTTGCCTGGTTTATTTACAGTGTGGAAAGGGCTAATATGCTGCCTTTAAAGACAATCTCTGTGCCCTGTATTTTTAAAAGTAAGAGAAAAAATAATCAGTGAAGCAAAAATATTGAAAAATTATAGTAAGTGCTTTATCTTTTAATTTTGCTAAGGCAACAGTTTTCGTACATAATCCCCATGATAGCAACCAGTGCTTTTAGGAAATCTAATTAGCTATTAGGGACTGTGTTTAGAAAGAAATTATTTACTCAAGTTGAAGTATTTGCAAACACTTCACAGGTATTATCAATTTCTTGCATGAAACCTTATGATTTTGTGGGGTGATTGTTTAAAAAGAAAGAAGGTGCTTATGGGAGACCGAGTATAAGGCATCAAAAGATACCTTAATGGACAAATACCCATCTTTGTCTAGAAAATCACTAGTTACATATATTATGAAAAATGAATCTTCTATGGTCAAAGCAGAGACAGATGAGCAAAGTGCATTCATGGAAAACATTGTTGCAGTCAATACTGCTGCTGCCCTTACTGATTTGTCTCCTGCTTCATACTTCAAGGGATACATTTTCTTCATGATTTCCAGCTGCTGATTTAGGGAAAATGTGCCTACACTTGAAATCTTTTATTTCTCAGACTAACAAGATCCATTTGCATCTAAATATATTCTTTATATATACTATATAAACATATTCTTTACAATGTATTTCATTTGTGCTCTGATCTTGTTACTTACTTGATCATGTTTCTTAACTTTCCCATATGGGAAAAAAACCAGGGGAATATCTAGCAGTGTGTAAGGGCTATGAAAAGCTGTGAAATAACGAAATATAATCCTAATGACATGGTGTCTTGGGAGTAGTATAAACTGAATGTCATGACCTGAACTTCATTATCTAAAATACTGAAAGTTTAAATTTCTCCTTTGTTCCTTTTCTCCTCTCAGGAAAAAAGCCCAACAAAAAATAGCAACCCTTAATGAATATGACCAATGACCAGTAATAATGGAGTAAAATTTTTCTCCCGTTCACTCTTTATACCTGCTTGCAACCCTTTTTCCCCTTACTAATGCCTGTATAACTAACTACACAGGAAGTTCTAGTAAAGATGTGCTGGTGATGCTGATGATGTGTTATTTCTGCAGGCACAACATAGTCCACATTGAGACTTGTGACTAAGTATAAATCTATTGTGCAAATTAATTAGTAATACATTATGTATCTATGTTTGACTGATATGCTTCCACAAAGTTGTTTACTTAAATTGATCTGTATTAATTTAAATAGATTTTTGGTTTTCATCTCTCATGTGTGTCGAGACAGATATGAAAAGGGAACATCGCCTTGTTTGTAAATTGTCAAAAGAGCTGTTAATTCCTAGTTACACAGCCACATCATCTCCTGTGCTACCACAACCCACAGAAATTGCCAAGATGTCACCAATGTTACAATTTGGTCTTCATAAAATTATTCTTGTTGTTAAGGATGCACAAGTCTGAAAGAAATTTAGATTGGCAGCCTGTCATTTAGAGATGTAGGCCACTGGGTTTCACCTTGAGAAACACAGCAAACAGTGGGGACTCTACAGTCACACTTCTAAAGCTAAATATTTGCATCACTTAACTGTTTCATCCTCTGAACTTTTTTGCTCCTTCTTAGTTGTTTTCCTGTTACACTTCAACATTGTAATAAGTAAATCAATGAATTAAAGGTTGGAATAACATTAGGAAAATTCTCTTCCACATTTAATTTTTTCACCTGGAAATGACATTTTTTTCCAAACACTATGGTCTTTAAAGCTACAGTAAAATACTTCAATTCAAAGAACAGTAATAGCAGCATTTAAATAAGAAACAAATCCTTAGCAATTTTACTGCAATAAAGGGGAAATACCAGAAACTCTCTGAATTTCACTTTGGCTTTCCCTGTTTATGTTTCAAAAATAGTGTGGATTGCCAAGTCTAGAATCCTACAAAAGCAGTCAAATTTGAGTCACTACTGACCAACTCCAGAATTACCTAAGTAGCTGTCAACAGTTTCTGGTGGGTAATTGTTTGACCCACTACTTCCTTACTGTGTTGCCCTTGATTTTAAATAGAACAAAATATAATAGAATGGCTTGACTATCCACTAAAATTAATAATGTTTGTGGTGTTATAGACCATCTGCTCCACAGATTGTTTCTTCCATGCAACTAGTTCAGTGGCATATGATAAACTGTTATCTGCTACAACTTGCACTTTCACAATTAAAACTCTGCTTTCAAAAATCCACAAAAACTACGACACAGGGAAATAAGAGATTTAGGATTCTGACTAAGATATATAATTGTTAAGAGAGTGTATTACATCGAAAAGCTATGATATGGTATATTGTGTACTTTATGTTATAAATAAATAAAAAATGCCCTGAATTTATGAAGGAACGTTAAGTAGATTGTTTATGATCTGTAAAACTAATGTTTTTGCTAACAATTTTATTTAAGATTACTGTCAATTTCTCCGAAATGTTCTTGAATCATCCACTAACCTAATAAGTATTATCAGAAAGCAGAATATTATGAAGCATCTGACCCTCTGGATGTTTTCATAAATTCATGTGAAAAACCTATTATATTTTGAGCATCAATGACACATGGAACAAATTAAAATGAAAGATTTTTATATTGTTTTACTTAGTGTAAATTGAAAAGCTACATCGTATCTCAATGAAAATGTTTTTGCTCTCCTAGAACTGCCAGACCTATTCTCTGTAAGTGGGTTTCTCTAGCTATAATATCTCTTTAAACTTTTGAATGGTTATGACTGTGAAAGAGATTTCATAAAATACAACAATCATGAAAGCTGGTGAAATTTAGAATGGCCATCGGCAAATTGAGAGTCACTAACTGTTGTGTCACTTTACAACAATACAATCATAAATTAATAGCGTTTTGGAGTTGAAATGATTTACGTTTCATCTGGTAGCAACAGTTAGGCTTGTTATGCACACAGAAAGAGAAAGAGAAAGCATGAGCTAGATAGAAAGAAAGAAAAATATGACATCTTACTTAACTTCTCTCTGCCATGGCAAAGCACCTAGGAAATGTTTATAAACCAAAAATCTTTCTGAACTTTTTGTACAGCATTTAATCAGATGAATTGCTCCTTTGGCAAATCTGCCATTGACCGGAGGAAAAAAGTTCATCTAACCAACAGATTATTGTACAGATCTCCCTTGGACAGAGTTTTTGGAATGATATTTTTGTCAAACATGGTCTGTATGTAACCTTTGCAAATGTCTATATATGGCCTGTAAGCATTTTTTGCAACTACTGTGTTGCAAAATCTATCTAGCAGTCTAATCCGGAACAGGTGTCCCATGAATGTCTTTGCAAGATTAACATAGCCTTATGAACTATTTTAGTAACTATGATTAGCATTAAGGAGCAAATCCCCCTCCATATCTGTGGTGTGAAAGTATCCCATTTCAGCACGTGTGCTCTTCCCCCACACAAGAAAGAGAATGGGATATGGGGTCAGGCTGAAGTGGCAAGGCTAAGCTGGAGATGGAAGGATCAATGTGCTCCAGTGCAGGAGTGGGAGGAGGCAGAAGTCAGCAGAAAAATACCTTCAACTTCATAAATTCTCCACTTAAAATATCTCAGTAAAGCTCCATGTGGAACACAGAGGCCAATATGTAGTAATGAAGAAATGTTATAAGCATTGCATAGACTCTAAAGGAGCTGTCTTCATTTCCTGGTTTTGACAGAATTTTTTTTTTTTCCCCCTAAAAATTAATGCCCAAATGATCTTAAACAGTCTCAAAATGAAAAATGAAAATAACGTACCACTGAATGGAGAATATTTTAAAAGTCTTTTTATCTGTATAAATGTAGACAAGCACTATATATTTTTCTTAATTTAAAAATCTAGGTTTTAGTCAGAGGGAAATCAGTTTTAAAAAACCCAAAATGATTAACAAGATAAAAATAATAACAGTTATAGTAAGTGTTATTTGTGTTATTATAAAATTAATTATAACATCATTCTGGATATTCAGGCATGTTTTCATTGTGAATATTTTGGTTTGTATGAAAAGCTCATTTTCTCCAAAGGGCTTTCTTGATGAATTTATTTTATATTTTCAGGGAACAGATACCACTTTTGCTCACATGTGTTTCATGGAGACATAACCTAAATGCTTAATATGATTAAATGTCTTTTAGCAGAACACAGACATTTCCCACGTACTCATCTCTAGCTGTGGCCAAAATCTGTTCTCATGGGAACTAAATACTGCACTAAGCCCTCCCAACACCAGCTGCAGGACTTTATCTTTCCTTTTTCTAACATAAATGCCTGATAGCATATGAAAGTGTGTCCATTAAACAGTAATGTCCCTTACATATAATTTTAAATGAAAAATCCTTATTAATGGCGTTGTTTCTTCTAAGGAGTGTCACATTAAACCCCAACATTTCCAAAGGATGTTACATAGTCCTGAACACTCACTGTTACATTCAAGCACTCTAGTTTAGCTTCAAAATGTAAAACTTTGCACAGTCAAACATCTTTCTCTGCACCTAGGACAGTTATAACGGTATCTAAGAATATATGTTAATACTAACAAGCTCCATTTTAACTTACACACTAAAACTTGGTTGAAGTCTAGTATATTCATCTCTTGCAAATGTCAAGGTATGACTAAGTAATGCCATTATTTCATCTGAATTAACTGGAAAGCCTTTTAAAGTTTTGTTGTGATGTCCTTATATGCAATCAAGATGGAAAATGATAAAGACATGGCCCAAAGCACTGAACTTAAGACAAAACATATCCATCAGTCCTGAAGAGATGGTCTTTCTGCTGCAACTGGTACTGAAAAAAAAAATAAAAAAAGTAAGAGAAAACAGAGGAAAAGATGATCATTGTGATAAATAAAGAACATCTCTTTCTGATGCTGCCTCATTACTCGGGAATTAGAGAACCATATCAGCTGCACCTTGGGTGGTGAGGCATAGTTAGAAACAGAACTTTCTTTAAGATATTCAGTGCATTAATCTTTATTTCTTCTGAATATATATCAACTGATCATTGATTGCTAAGACTGATACATTGCCTTTCTGAAACATGTAAAGAACATTTAATTCAATTTTACCCCAAATCAGCTGTCATAGTACACACAATTTCTTTAAAAGAAGATGATGAATTATTCAAGTTTCATTCTAATACATAAAAATGTCATTTTTCAGGTTTTGGTCAATCCTTGTTACAAAATGCAAACGCGCAAAACGGATGAAAAGAGGTTGTCAGAAGATTAACATACGGTCATAATTTATGACCACTAACTTATGGTCATAATTAATCATAAATCATTTTATGATGAATTAAAGTAGGTTGATAAGGTTGGATCCTACAGTAGTGTAACATTTCCAGATACCTAGAATAGAGATAAATTAAATTCCACTAATAAACAAAAGTTGGGCCAAATCTTCATTTAGTGTCAAAAGAGCCCTAAAAGGTCCTGATGATGGAGGAGTTGTAGCAATTATTATTATGAAACTGGTTTTCTTAAGATAACTTCAGGTCTAACTTTACTAATGGCATTATTCATGACATTTACTCTTGTAAGGTTCTGTAGCTTCTCAATGGAGCGCTGACTCCTATTTGCAATAGCTCATATGCTCCTTGTAATTAAAGCTCTGTTTCAGAAATGGGTTACATCACTCATGGTTAAGAGTATAGGAACATGAGAACAGTTACTGATGACCATAAACAAAACTAGGGAGAACTTTTCGTTTATATAGATATAGAGATATATAGATATAGATATAGATAGATATATATAATTTCTATTATTCCAGACTGCTGTTTGAGTACTGGGATTTCCCAAGCCAGATGTATGTATTATTTTACATAATTAGTAACCCTTAGTGGATTACTTTCACATGACAATCTCTCACTGAATCTAATAAAGTTCACAGAATCCTTTGACAAAGAGTTCAACAGCTCTACTACAGCAACATGGAGAACATCCTTTTAGGGCTTGCTTTCAACCTGCATCCTATATTTTTAGTTAATGTTTCCTTCTTCTTGTGATACAAAAAACAATAAATGAACAAGAAATCTCTCAGCTTCTCCATGCCCCATGAATTTTTGAATCTCTGTTACAACATTTGTGAAATGTGCCTTCAGCAGAACATGTCCTAATCAAAGATTAGAAACTGTAATGGAAGTCAGAATATGAAAGATCACAGGAATATTCTACTGCATAATTCCATGGTCCATCTATATCATGATTACTGTATATAGCTGTGATGACTTCCTGTCAAATACCTGGAGAAGATTCGGTGAAGGACACCAAGGAATATCAAAAGTATCAAACAATTTCTGGTAGAGGAATAATATCACATATTTCAATAATGGTTTCTCCACATCTTAATAATGGAAAGTGGTCTGTAGCATGCCAGATGGATTACCAACAGTTTGTTGGTAACTCTTTCTTGGAACTCTTTCTTATAGATGCTCTTTATGTCCTAGGGCAAGAAAATTTGGAAGTCTTGTTCCTCCTAGCATATGGCAGGGCCTCTAAAATGAAGACCTTAATGTTTAAATGATTTTCAAGTATATAGAATAATGTCAATCAGAACAAAAATCTTAGATAACATTTAGGCAGCCAGCATCTTAAAACATCCCTGTAACAATTGAACTCTACCTTAGGTCCCATTCCCTCTATTCTGTGACATAAGCCATGGGACTGACTTCCACCTTGATGTGTTCTGCATCAAAAACTTTACCCCTTGATCTTCAGCTCCTTCTTCCACTTTAACATATACATTTTACTTTCGCAACCTAAGATAATCAACTCTACTACTACTAAAAAATGCTTTAAGCCAGAATTCCTAACAGTGCTTCAAGTGAAATTTCTTTCATTACTCTCTCATTAAAACCATTATAAAGACAAAGCTTCTGTTTAAGTCTATATATAGAAATCTTTGCCTATAGCTCCACCTCCAGCTTTATTATCCCACTCTACAAAACTGAATTAAGCTAAATCTGAATTAAAATTATTTTTCAGGCCATAAAACTAAGCATAGACATGAAGGAAAAAGAAAATTATTACACAACTCTGAAACAGTCTTGAATGTGTAACTTAACCTCTACTTAAAAAGTCTGTTGTTACATCCTACTAAAATATGACAAATAGCCTATGATAATAAGAAATGGACATGCTACCATTAAATTAGATTGTACAAATATAAAAGGTACTTTATTCAAATCAAAGACAGCCAGAGAGCAGAATAAGGATTTCAAAAGGGGTGTGGTATGAGGCCGAAAATAAGATCCACATTGGCAAATGAAGACCTGACCTAAATTGTCTTTAATATCATTCTCTGGAGAATCATTTCAATTAGGTGCTAGTAATGAAAATCCCTTTTCTTTATATTAATTCTTTTTTTTTTTTTTTTTTTTTTTTTTTTTTTTTTTTTTTTTTTTTTAAAAATATT